>JAESVK010000168.1:132858-167231 GCA_017140935.1 Hamamelis virginiana
AAAGGATTGAAAATCCTTGAGATAACTAGAAATGAAATTTCTAGGGTAAGTCGAAGACTCCCAAGTTTAATGAGAATTGGAAATGAAATTTCCAAAAGGATTGAAAATCCTTGAAATAACTAGAAATGAAATTTCTAGGGCGAGTCTATTGAAAATGAAATTTCCAAAAGGATTGAAAATCCTTGAGAAAACTAGAAGTGAGACTTCTAGGAAGAGAGAATTTGAAGCGAAGCTTTCAAGATAATTTTGATGGTTAAGGTAAGTAATTGGTTCGATTATCCCTCTTTTGTCACGGCAAAAATGGGATGTCATTTTATTTCGTTGATATTCACTGGCGAAGCCATGAACATCAACAAGGGGCTTCTATAGACATCCATTTTTGACCATGAGTATGGTCACTAATAGTTGCCTGTGATTAGAGGTAAAATAGGGTGTTAAAACCCTAAGTTACCAGTTCTACCCTCGTGAGTAATTAGATAGAGGTCATTATCGCATGTAGGTTTTTAGGTCAGATTGAGTCGGTTCTTTTTGCATTAGGTTTTTAGAAAGTCTAGGAACATCCCTGTTAAATTTCATGGCATTCTGAGCGAAGCTTGATGGAAAATAAGGCTTTTTGTGACTTAAAGGGCAGTACCGTCCTTTTGATCACAAAAGCTCTGAATGACTGTCGGTCTTGTCTCGAATGGCCTCGAGGCTTTAGCATGGATATTTAGGGTGTGTTTGGTAGCTAAGTTGATTAGTGGCAAGGTCTGTTGAGCCTCCTGGCTCATGATTGGCTCTTAAGGCCCAAAAGGCCATTTCAAGCTCATATTAGGGTTTTAATCGGGAATGACCGGGATTTGATCTTTTTATTAAACCAAAGCCTTCAAAGGCTTCAATACACTTTCTTAAAATGTTTTAAAACTTGTTTCGAGAAGTAGAAATGGTTTTTACGACCAATCGGTTAGTGGATTTCAAAACCCGAAAAAGGCCCGATAGGCCCAAAACAGCTAATCGGCTTGGTTTCTATCAACCCCTTGACTTTGGTTAAGGTTTTTCATCCTCAAACTCTTCTAGAAACATGGAGAATCGAATCACGATCATTTTGGGGCTTGAATTGTCAAATTTGGACTTGAAACGGGCCGGAAAGCCGAGACGGGTCGAGATAGGGCAAAATTGGGCTGCCCTCGATGACCATCCCTCCATGGATGGTCGGCCGTCCAAGCTGGACGGTCGACCATCCTAGGGTGGACGGTCATCCATGCCCAACGCCCAGATTCGCCCAATTTTGATTTTTTGAGAGTTTGGATGCTTTGGGACTCTTCCAATGGCTATCTAGCTCAGCTTGGGACACTTGGCATGGCCTTTGAGACCTAGGAAGACTAATTTGAGACCTTTGGATCACTCCCTAGGGTTTTAATGACAACCATTGATCAATTTAGAGCCTCTTTCTATAAATACATCACTTAGGAATAGGTTTAGAGGGAGCCTACTTTACATTTGAAGACATTGGGAGTCTATAGAGCGGCAGCCACCATTAGCCACGAAATTAGAGGCCATTGAAGGTTGAAGAAGAAGGCTAGGAGCAAGGAAAAAGAAGGCTAAAGGTTAGTTTGAGTGCATCATTGTGTTTAGAATTGAGTCTTGTGTAACATAGTTAGGATTTAGAATTTTCTGGGTAGTTTTTTTGTATATTGTAGAATGTAGGCTTTCATTACTTTATTTTCAAGCATAATTTAGGTTGAGAATGTAGACTTTAATCATGTATGATAAGTTAGGGTTGAATGTTTTTATGTCATGCAATGTTTAACATGTTTAAAGTCCTTTTTCTTTGTTGTTTTGCATGATTGAGAACTTTGGGCTAAGTCTAGTGTTGAGTTAGAGTCTTTGATATGTTACGATCATTGTTTGATTGTTAGGAGTATCCTTATGAGCTTATTTCATGTTTAGAATGCATACTAGGGATTGGTTTCATAGATATGATTTTCTTTTTTAGTAAAGATGCTTGTTCATAAGAAAGTTTGAGTCTTTTGAGTCAATAAGTTATTGTTAGGATGTTATAAGTAGTTTAGGCATTGTATATCAAGTTTAGTTTTGTTCTTGCTTTATTTCAATTGATTTTATCATATGGGGTGCATTGGAATGATTGATGTATGAATTGTGTTCGAGGGAACAAGCGAAGGTAAGTTCCTTCCCTTATGATAAATTTAATAAGAATATCTAAGAAAGAAATCTTTAATAATATAAGTCTCCTAATCTCAACTCTTGAAATCTTATATTGACATTTCTTCTAAGGACTTACCATGAATATAATAATAGAAGAATACATGATAATCAAAAGCCCATTTTATTAATGAATAATAATAATACATTAATCAACTTTATGTCCTAAATTACACCAGTGAGATTGGCTATTAGGGCATATTACTAACAGCATATAACTCATCAATATAAGCACATAACATAGAAAGAATCATAAATAAGAATTTAAGAGGGAATTCTTACTAAACACCAACCAATGTAGAAACCAATAGTTGATATTCATTTCCTTCATCTTTGAAGAGTTGATGGTGATTTCTTTGGCAAGTGATCTTCATCACTTCATGATTGAGATATTGATTGTCCTCCATCATCAATGATTGAATGCATGACTTCATCAATTCTTTGTCACACAAAGATAGGTTCTTCTTTAATCTATGCACACAAACATTTCTTTTTCAAAGTGTCAATAAACAAAAGATTTATTATCATGAATAAGCATATACTCAAAATATCATAAAGAGATAATATGCAATGATATAACAAGCATAATTCACTGCAAGGTAGTTTAATGACATTTTCGGACACATGGTAGTTTATAGTCATTTCGGACTATGGAATCAAACACTATGTGAGATAGGATCATCCTTCCTAACCCATATAGTTTTCACCTTTTTTTTTTGGATAATTAAGAATTTATTGATCCAAAGAGGGCAAAGCCCAAAAGAACAAAGAAACCGGGGCCACAAAAACCTACGGGAAAACGGACAGAACCTTCCCTAAAAAAGGGACAAAAGCCAGAAAAACCTGCCTAAAAAACAGTCAGAAAATCCAAAGGACCAACCAGAACAAAACCGCAACAAACAGCCCACAGCCCCGGCACCAGCAACCAAAGAAAACAAGCACAAAAGCCCACAGCCTGGGCACAAGCAACCAAAAAAGTAAATTACAAAGAACAACCCCTACTGAGAATATCAGTAGAAATTCCCCAGTTATCACAAAGCACACGATTCCTAAGGTTATCCTCAACATTCTTAACACTCAAAATCCTACACTTAACATCAAATTTTATACTATAAATGATAGAAGTAGGAGGAGAGTAAGAATTTTCATGCACTCGCTGGTTTCTCTCTCTCCAGATATGATAGATAGTAGCCGCCCAACTCAGCTTTTTGACCGTTGAAGGAAACTTGTTATGCTTTGAAGTTGAAATTGCCCATATAAGCTCGTTTGCCCACACTCTAAGAGTCCGCTTGATGTTGCTTAGGAGAAGGATTGACTGCCAAATCTTAGCTGTGAAACTACATTGGAAGAATAAATGATTTCTGGTTTTCATGTCTCTCCTACAGAAAACACAGGTTGCATCATTAACAATACCCCAACGTAACAATTTATCCATTGTAGAAAGCCTGTTTTTAATACCCAACCAAAGAATAAAACTGTGTCTTTTGATGGCTAGGGAGAACCAAATACAACTGTACCAGTCCTCTTCAGGGAGACGACCTCTGATCTTGTTCCAAGCATAAGGTATTGAGAAAAGACCATTATTAGACTCTTTCCAGATCACTTTATCCTCAACATCTACAAAAGGAGCTTGCATCCCCATCTGAATCTGTCTGAGCTCAAGAAGATCAAGGGAATTTGTAACAGGCTAGTTCCAGTTCCGTCTATGAATAACAACATCAACCTTGGCTTGACAAGAGAAACCAGTATCATAAATAATATGATCACCAAAATACTGAGAAATAGGCCCACAAGGTAGCCAATTATCATGCCAAAGAAAAGTGTTCTTTCCATTGCCAACTCTATGGAAAATAAGAGGTCTAGCAAAATCTCTCATGCTAAGAATCTTCCTCCAGCTCCAAGAACATTCAGCAGGGGTTTGATATTCCAAAAGCTCCTACCCCGTAACAAGTACTTATCCACCCAAGCAACCCAAATAGAACCAGAACAGGCAAAAAGATTCCAAATATGTTTAACAATAGAAGCTTTGTTCCAGTCTTCAACACGCCTCAGCCCAAGCCCACCTTCTTTAGGGTTGCACAAAGATCTCCAGCTGACTTTAGCCCCTGATGCATTCGAAGCCTCTCCTTTCCATAAGAAAGAACTAAAAAGTTATTCAATTTTCAATATGATGCTCTTTGGAAGGATAAAAACATTGCACCAATACACTTGGATACCATAAAGAACAGAACTAAGAAGTTGCAGTCTACCAGCATAAGATAACCTCTTATTAGTCCAGGAATTTATACGTTTAGCAATCTTCTCTAATAGAGGTTGGCAGTCAATAGCTTTCAGTTTAGTTGATATGAGAGGGACTCCAAGATATTTAACAGGAAGCTTACCTTCTTTGTACCCCAGGATATTTATGATGCTTTCTTTTGTCACAGAAGGAACACCAGCACAAAAAACCACACTTTTATCAATGTTACTCTTTAAACCAGAAAGGCCTTCAAAGAGATCAAGGGAGTTCTTGAGAACAGTGACAGAATTAGTATCTCCATGAGCAAATAAGAAAAGGTCATCTGCAAAGCATAAATGAGAGAGCTTCACTTTACTACAACGGGGGTGGAACTTGAACTGATCAGAAGATGAAGCTCTTTGGAGAATTCTGGAGAAAACTTCCATAACCAACACAAACAGGTATGGAGACATTGGATCACCCTGCCTTAGCCCTCTTTCACCAGCAAAAAACCCCTCAAGGTTACCATTCAAAGCAATAGAGAATTTTGGAGTGGAAAGACAAGCTTTAATCCAACCAACAACCAGACTGGGAGTATTAAGAGATTCCAAAACAGCAATTAAGAAGTCCCAACCAACTGAGTCATAGGCCTTCATCAAGTCAACTTTGATAGCACACCTAGGAGAGCCATTTGTGCGATGGTAATTCTTCAAGAGCTCCTGGGTGAGTAAAATATTATCAACAATTCTCCTGCCTTGCACAAAAGCTGATTGGTTATCACTAATAATCTTTGGAAGAGAAACTTTTAAACGATTAGCAATAATCTTGGAAATACATTTATAAATTACATTGCAGCAAGATATAGGTCTAAAATCATTCATGGAAGAAGGATTGGAATTTTTGGGCACCAAAGCAATAAAAGTAGCATTAACTTCCTTAAGTAACTTCCCACTTTGAAAAAAGGAGAGAATAGCCTTTGTAACATCATCCCCAACAATATTCCAACATTTCTTAAAGAAAATGGATGAGAAACCATCAGGCCCAGGAGCTTTGTCATCTTTAATGGAGAACATGGCATCTTTAACTTCAATCGAGGTAATTTGGGAGTTGAGAATGTCAATCTGGTCCTGGTCCCATTTAAATCCCTCCAACCTGTTCAACTCATCATGTATATCTAATCTGGAGGTATGCTTCGTACCAAAGATGTTTTGGAAATAAGAGACAGCTTCAAATTTAATCATATCTTGATCATCAATTTTAACTCCATCTTTATTCAACAGACACTTGATGGTATTAGAACCATATTTGGTCTAATATGACCCTTTTTGCCACAATGATGGCAAGTGGGAATAAATCTAGGAGAATGATGTGAGTGAATGGGTTCATGCACAATTTTCTTAGTTGGGTTCTTCAAGCCATATCATCGACTTTTATCTACAAACGTCTTGGCTTTAGGTCTTGGGCATTTGGGACGAATGTGTCCCTTACCACCATAATTATGGCAAGTAGGAATGTGCTTGGGTCTTGCCTTGATCACATGAGGTAGCTCTTTTGGTTTTGAAACATGAGCTATTTTTGAAATACCCTTTTTCCTTTTTCAAAGAGTCTCTTTCTTGTATCAACGAAAATTTTTCATTTGTCAAAGAAACATTTTCACTTTCACAAATTTTCAAATTTTGTTTAAAACTCTCAATTTCATTTTTCAAAATAGTATTTTCATTTTTCAATTTTTCAAAATCATTTGATGAAATTGATGTAGAAGGGGTGTTTCTCAAATCTTTAATTTCTTTGACTAAAGTCAAATTTAATGATTGAAGAGCCTCTTTTGAAATAGAAGACAAATCATTTTTCAAAGTTTTGTGAATTTTATTCAAAGCATCAATTTTCTTTAAAGTATATTCACATAGATTTTGAAGATCCTCATAAGATGGTTTTTCAACAAAATCATCATCAAAATCATTTACACATCTAGGAGATGTAGATTCATCAAATTCATGAACATGTACACCAAGACAAAAATTCTTTTCAAAATCCATTCTTTCAAATAATGAAATAAATAAGTTTGTAAAGATCTTTAGCTCAAAAAGATAATCAATTGGAAGAGCACCTGCTCTGATACCATTTGTTGGCCCAAGTATATACCTCTAGAGGGGGTGAATAGAGGTTTTGTAAACTTTAAAAAACAATTATCAAATAAAAATTATAGTTCAATTAAATTCAGCGGAAGACAATGTTTGAATCACAATATAACAATTGATACAACAAGTATAAAATAAATAACAATTAATATAGCAAGTATATGAATTGAAATGCAAGAGATAGAGTTAGAGAGATTCAAACACAAAGGTTTTAACGTGGTTCGATCCCCTTCTACATCCACGCCTCAAGAGCCCCGTCATGAGGATTCCACAATCCACTATGGATCACTCCTTTAAGGTGGAGAAACCTTTACACTTTGTCTTCTTTCAAAGGTGGAAGACACTCACCTATAAGGGTTACACTAAACCCTTACAACTCACAATGTTACAATATGAAATGTGATTGAAGGTGTACAAATAAGGAACTCCTTCAAGAATAGATGAGTGTACAAATAAAAGCTCTCACTAATATCTCTCAAAGATATGAACTAATATTGGCTTAAGAGAGAATGATGAATCAAAGTGATTAAATCACACAAGAATGATGAATACTAGAAAGGCTTGAGTTTGTGTATGATCATTAGTTGATTCATAACTATTGGAAAGAGTATTTATAAGCCCAACAAAGAGGTTAGTCGACTAGGGCAAAAATAAAGTCGTTTAGGTTTGTCAAAAACTAGCTGTTATTGGGTTCAAGGCTCGGTTAGTCGACTAGGAAAGGGTTGTTAGTCGACTAGGGAATTTTGTTCGTAAAACAAGCTTTCTGCCCCAAACAGTCGACTGTTTTGAGTGAAAATACCCAAAAACAGCCTTAAATAATAGATTTAATTTTTGCCTAAGCAAAACCACTTGTTCACACTTAAACTTGGCTAGTTCAAAGAGTTTTCCAAAAGATGTTTAAGCCAAAACAAAGGGATAAAACATTTGTCTTTTGAGTTCATAAAGTCAATTATGAGTTTGAAATAATTTGGGACCAAAAAGTGATTTTCCATGGTTTAAAACTTATGGTCTTTGAGTCATAGTCAATTTGAGCCAATGTAGTTCAATCCTAATTGAGAGACTCACAAATCAAGTCCTAAACACTCACACAAGATACAGACAAAGTCTTCACAGAGTTTCTTCAAGTCTTGAGCTTGGCTTGTGCTAGGCTTTATGATTTGCTTGATTGGCTTGAGATAGGCTTAAACAAAACTTCATCTTTGAATAGCTCTCTTCATGGTCCTTATTGAATATATGACTATCCATATTAATATAAGGCACACTTAGAGTGCATAAGCTTCAAGGGTGCATCAAGCAATGTTGAATGTTCTTCATTGAAGGCTTAAATCATGTTTCTTATAAGCATGAATATAATATGAAGGATATGCAAGAAACATAGGATAATTAAATGTTCAACATAGTTAGCCAATAAGTCCATTCAAAAGGTTTGATATATATCAAAATGTTCAACCAAGTATTCATATGCATAATCATAATACAATGTTTGTTATCATCAAAATCATACAACAAGGTAGGATAAATCATTTGCCAATATTGGATTGAAGCCATATTGAATTGATGAACAAAACTTCATCATTTGCCAATATTCTGATCTATCAGAATATTCTTATGGAGTTTAAGTCAAAAGAATATTCTTATGTTACATCCATTAATTTGGTAATCCTTAGACCTGAGACACTATAGCTGTCTTATACTTGAGTTATTAGGGTTTGATAGTATCTTGTACAGCCTTAACATTAAGGATGTAATCGGTACTCATTGGCTCTAATAAGTTATGCATGAAGATAGATGGGAGGTCAATAAGGAATCATCACTTTCATCTTTGATGAGAGAGAATGTCAGAGTTTGTTCACAAAGATAGTTCTCAATTGAAATCTGTGGCCACAGTGAGAGGTGAATTGTGAAAGAGTTTCATCGGGTTCACTTTATTGAGATTATACTTTGTAGAACAGATAACAAGTTGTTAAGATAGGGTTTGACTTAATAACCATGCCTGATTATCTTAACAGTGACATTAGAGAATGAAGGATTAAGTAACAAGAAGGGTTCATATTAGTTCTGCTATTCACCCACACCTAGGGTACGTCATGACACATTGCTAAACGTCACTCATGACAAGTAAAAGTCTATTGGTAAAGTGTTATCAATGAGGGCATAATTGGAATCGTTCCGATTAAACCTTAAAATAGAAAGCTTCTATTTCAGGAGACATTGAGATGTCCCTATCCACTGCTAGGTTGGGGTGAACCCAATGGGTCACGCACAATAGGACACAAGTGAGTTCTTTAAGTTAAGAGATGGGTAAGTTTCTAATTTATGTAACTTAAGGAGTCTCTTTAATTAATAGTTAATTAAGGAGGACTAAGTTGCAAAGAATTAGAAACCCTAGTATTTTCTTATAAATACATAGGGATGAGTGCATGCTAGCACTAAGTCCATTCAACCCTAAAAAGGAAGAGGAGGTTATCATCACTACCATGTATGGCCGTGACCTAGGGGCTGCCCCTTTGGCCATGAGTTGCTCCCCTCTCCCTCTCCACCTTGCTTTGTTCAAGAGTTAATCAAATGCAAGAAGCTTAAGGAATCTTGAGTTAGTGTGGATACCGTTGGAGGCTTCATACTTTTGGAGTTCGGGTTCGTCAATCGCAAAAACAAAAGAGGATATTGTGAGTATGTATTTAATTTATTTATTTATGTTCTTACTTTGTAAAATCATGATCCGACACTTAATCGAAATCCTGTTGGATTTTTTTTTTTTTTTTTTTGGTAAGCAAAATCCTGCTGGATTTTAATTGAGGATTCAACTGTTGTAAAAATTTTGCTGCAAGTCTTCTGCTGCGAATCCATTCCATTGATTTCCTTTCACGATATGGGTTGATAAACACTAGATATATTGCGGGATTAAGTATTGCTCACTATAAGGGATTGATAATACTTGATTTGTTGTTGATGAAATTATCTAGGACATGCGAGTAGCCTCTGGGGGATGCATTTTTGTTAGTCTTGGTGGTGGCTTAATAATTATGCTCCCGTCGTTGTTCGTTTCTTCTCGCAGGATCGCACGACCCATTTCCTGTATGAAGAGATGAGTAAGTGAGTTGATTGAGATGATATGCCCTTTGTGGACAAGTGGGAGCTGTTGCACTTTTGGGCTGGGTTATGGCCCGTTCAATATCCGCCCATTAAGGGCAAGCATCCTAGTCTAGGTTGAATACCTAATTGGATTAGGATGAATCTCAATCCTTAAGTGATAAGGATGATATGGGATTGCATGAGTGCAATCCACATATACTTAGGACTCTGTTCAACTGAAATAGATTATTAAGATCAAAACAGAACGTAGTGAACTCTCCCTCCCAATTCTCTCTGTCTCTCTCTCATTGGAGCTCTTTCTTGGAGTATCACCATTAAGTCTCCTTGGACGTGGGTACGCGAACTGTATTTGGAATAGCTCGTTGTGGTTATTTTCTACGTTGCGAGGACAAAGAAACGTGCACGGAGGTTCGTTGTGGGGTTTGTAACAACAGGACATAGGCATCAATCATCGGATTGATTCCGCATTAAGGTAATTACCTTCCTAACCCGAATGTTATTTGTATATGTGTTATATATATACACATGCACACATCTTACAGAAGTAAAAGTGCTCACTTGCATTCAATGTGGGCACAGTTATCAAGATCTGGATGCACCTGAGGATGAATTCACCGTGATAGACTATAGGAGTTTGAAGGTCCTAGTGTTGCTGGAAACATAAAATTATAAGGTGCATTTTTGTCGGGTTAAAAGAGCTTCTGCACGCACTGATCTAGGGTGAACTTCTGCTCTCTGGAATAAGCCTACTGTGAAGTGATCGATCAGCTGCCTTGTACAATAATCCATTAGGTTGTGAACTGCCTGCTGGGTCCTACTCGAAATGTGCTTTCTGCTATTGCGAATGCTGCTTCTCATTTTGATATCGCTGGGTACTGCGGTTGAGTGATAGTGCCTCAAACTTCCCTGATTCTCTCTCACCTGCTCTAGTGAGTGACCTCAAAAGAAGCATTATTCTTTGTCATGAATTTGAGGTGGGAATGTTTCAATGCCTGAACAAGCTATAGTGCAGTAAAATTGACTTTTTGTATTACTTTTCAAATAGCTGTGCATTAGTTATTCTTTCCAGCTTCCTAAATTTGTGATGTTTTGTGCTGCCCCATTGTGCTAGTAAGAAGTGTGGAACTTGCAGAGAATGTCTTGGTAGTCTATTATGCATGTTTGCTGCTTTCAACTCCTAAGAGGCCAAGAAATATAGGTCCACGAAGGGGAATATCCACCTACTTGATCGATGTATGATCATGCATTGCACTGCGCTCAATCAAGCTTATGGGTTAGGTTTTGGCGACCATAATGTGATGCATGCATCCCTTCTAGCCAATCAGATTTAACGGCTGCCTTGGGATGCCAGAGGATCCTGCACTGGCGTCACCTCATCTAGTGTGTGCTTGATCAAACTTCCCAACCACTTTTATTTTGGCCTGTATTCTCCATCTAGCAACCAATGTCATGACCAAGCAATATAAGCAATATTTGGTCCACTTGCCAGCTCTATTATGGACCATAGTGAGTCTTGCTGCAGCGTATGGCCATTCGCAATCACTCCAGCAAATCTGAAACTTTATCCTTGCGGCACAGATTTGAAACCCCGGAGTGGAGAAATCTGAGTGGTGTTTAACAAAATCTGATAATGTGGTGCAACTAATCCTTTCTCCTATATTTTGGTCTTAATATTATTTATGTACTTAAGTTGGGATGGTAACTGACAAGAGACTACTGATCTTAAAGAGTTTATCATTATCTACTTTGTGAGAGGCAAAATTCTGAAATTTTGTTTTATTGTCAAAAAGCACAACCAAATAGATAACTTCATGAAAGAAAAAGCATTAAAAACACTGATTATATTTGAATATCCAGCCATCCACGCTTTAGGCGTTACCATTGGTCCTCAACACAGCATGTTTACCATAATTCTGCATTTACAAATGCCTAGTGCAAGAGCCTCTCCAATGGAAAGCTCCCATTTGGGCTTTTTGTACCTCTACCATTATGTCTTTCTATGCCTATCATTGGAGATGCTCTAATTGAGGAAACACCAACAAAAAGAAAGGCATGTCAAATATGATGGAAAACTTAATTTAGCAAGGAGGAATGCAACATTTTTAAGTCACTCTACCATTTGTTTTTTTTTCCGTTCTCATATTTACAAGACAATTTAAAAGCCTTCCTTGTCTCCATTAGGATTTTAGGCATTCCTTCTTCTAAGAGGAATGGCGGATTGGCCACGACTGGTTCCCATGCAGAATGGTTGTCATTTATAAGCCAATGTACCCAATCCATGTTATTCCCATCCGAGAAATACTCTACTTTAGAGGCTTAAAACCCTGCACAGGTCCCACAAGAACTTCACCTTTAGTATTCCAAATCAAATCTGCATGGTGTACTATAAATAACAATCCATATTTTATTTTTCTAGTGTAAAAGAAAACTGAAGCTAAATTGTAGAATGTTGCATTTCAACAAATCGTACTCGACTTAAAAGAAATCAAGTGGAAAGGATAACAGTCATAAAAAATTATGTATGCAACTGTAAATTTGAACCAATATTGAAGATAAATTTCCTCATTATGTTTTGTGGAGAGAGAGAGAGAGAGAGATGAGGGCCCACTCTAAAACGGAAAAAGCTGGCATCAAATTATATTAAGAACAAAGTAAACAGTGACTAAGATGTCTAGTTACTTCCGATGAGTTATTGATGTATAGAAGGGCGAAGATGAGCAGAAACGAAATATTTCCAATGGCCAACATGAAAAGTACTGATTTAATGGCACACGTATCATAGCAATATCAATGACAATTGCCCTTTTAAGAACCAAACCTCTTCTCTTTGCAAGATAAGATGTTCCAATATGGATGTCGACTATGGGTCCGTTTGGAAACAAAAGCAGAAGTAAAAGAGAAGCAGAATCTAGAGAAGTAGAAGCAGAAGTATAAGTCAGTTGTGTTTGGATACTATATTTTAAAGTGCTTTTACTGCCTGTTTGGATATCATATGAAGAAGTTGCTTTTAATTATGAATTGATACAATTACCCTTGACAATAAAATTATAAATAATTTTATTTATAAGGATTAGTAATATGAATAATATTATTTAATAAATAATATGAATGATATAAATAATAAATAATTTAAATAATCTTATTTATAATTATAATTTGGGATTCAAATTAGCGGTCCACTCCTCAATAGGGTAGATGGGATAGGTATTTTGAAAAATCAACCGTTGGATTAGATGGTCATATATGTTTGTCATGCCTGCAAAAAATCACAGTGATCCAACGGTTGGTTTATGAGAAAACTAACGGATGGGTTAGGTTATTATGTGGGGAATATGAAGGGAAAGAAAATTGTTTTAGTTATTTTTGTAAGGGCAATATTGGTATTATGAAATTTTTTATATCAAAAGCAGAATCACAAAAAGGAAAATCACCCAACTTGGTGATTCTCACAACAGCAGCTTCTTTGGCTTTTGGGTGATTTTTGAAGCTGCTTTTGTTTTTGCCAAACGGTGCACAAGCTGCTTGTGATAGGGAGAAGCTACGGGCATGTTTACTTCGTGAAAATTTTCACAATTTTCATTTTCATTTTCAATAAAAACAGAAAACGGCCTAAAAAACGCGTTTACTTGTAAAAAATGAAAATTATTTTTAAGAAAATGAATTCAGTTTTTAAGAAAATGTGAAAACATCAAAAAGACGTTTTTTGTATTTTCACAAAAACTGAAAACAAGGATTATATCGTGGCAATGCTTATAAACATGGAAAAAAATATGTAGACCAATTGTAAAACCAAAAAAATGAAAATAATAAAACATATAGAGATAATATATAGTTTTAGTAAACACATTTACACTATTTTTAGATTTTGAAAACATTTTTAATTTTTGCAAAGTAAACACATTTTCTAAATTTTGAAAACTGAAAATAAAAATTGTTTTTAAAAAATTTTCACAGAAAATAAAAATTGTAAAAATTTTCACGAAGTAAACAGGCATTACTTCTCCCGCTTTTGCTTCTCAATCCAAACGGGCACTATATCCTTGTCATTCTATTGCAGGGGAGGGTAGGAGGTTTCCAGGATATCAGTATTTCAACTGTTCTTTGGTTTTCCATAACTTTCGACAAAACTCTTGAGGGTTCACTTGGCATTGGTTGTTTTTCATGTGTCCACTAACAACCTACAAAAATTACAGTGCGTTTCAAACCCTACATTTACAAATTAATTCTATCCCCAAACCAACACCCAACAACAATAACAACCATCCCCCCACCCCCCACCCCCCCGGGAAAAAAAAAAAGAAAAAAAAATACAACCCTAGTTGCACTCCAAAATGAGAATTTTTCGTTCATGTTTCTCGATAACCAAACATGTTTTCTAGTTTCAACCTCCTAAAATAGCTATCAATTTTATTTTCTAGAAAAAAGAAAAGAAGACAAAAACAAAAACAGACTTCAATTCCTATTTTTAAGACCAACCAAAAAAAAAGGGAAATTGGCCACGTGAAAACCCAGATTTTTATGCCATTATTTTATGTGTTTTTGAAGGTTGTTTTGTATTATTTAAAAAAAAAAAAACACATTTGCGAAAAATTCCCAAAATGTCCCAAAGTGTTTTAAGAACAAAACATCTCTCCTTTTTATTTGTGTGGTCGGGTGAGAGAGGAGAAGGGAGAGTGAACCGAGAAGACAGAGAGAGTGCCGAAATTGGTCGCCGGATTTCACAATGTTGTCAACGAAGGTAAGCTCCTTCTCATGGCTAGCTTCTTCTTTTCCCTTTTGCTTTTGGTTAACAAAACCCATTTTGTGGTTGTATGGATTTAGGGAAGAATGTGGATTTGAGCCCTAATGCATTATAAATGAGTGTCTTGCTCTCATTTATTACCATCAATCCACTATAATTAAGAGCATTCATTGTGAGCATTCATCATTCAAAGCTTCCTTGTGAAAATCTCTTGAGCTATCTTTGTTAATCATTTGAGACGCTATTAGTTTGAGCTTATACTTGTGCAAATCAGCTTGTTGAAGCACTTATTGTATTAAACACAGATCTTGTATTTATTGTGAGCTAAGGGTTGGGTGATAACCCTTGTGAAGTTTGGAGTTTGTTGGTCAAGCTCAAGCTTGAAAAGAAGTGCTCTTGGTGAGCATTGGTTTAATCTTCACCGAAAGTAAGATTGAGTGCTTTTTGGTATTATTGGTTTTTATCTCCACCGAAAGTAAGATTGGTTGTAAAGGTTTCTCCACCTTTAAGGAATGATCCATAGTGGATTGAGGAATCCTTGGACTTGGTGCTTAAGGCGTGAACGTAAGAGGAGTCCGAACCACGTTAAAATCGTTGTGTTTGATTTCTCTCTGTTTCTCTTATTTCCAATTAATTGTTTATATATTTGTGCTTCTACTGAAATTAATTGGACCATAATTTTTATTTGGTAATATTTGCTTAAAGTTTGCCAAAACCCTATTCACCCCCCTCTAAGGTTATATAACTTGGGACAACAATTGGTATCAGAGCAAGTGCTCAATATTACATTGTTATCTTGAGCTAAAGATCAATGGCAAACATGAGGGATTCGAGCTTTTCACTAGGCCATTCCGTTGACCGACCTCCTTTCTTTAATGATGAAAATTATAAATGTTAGAAAAATAGAATGCAAATTTGGATTGAATCTTATGACATGGCTGTTTGGAGAGTGATTATTAAAGGTAATCGTGTCATCTACACAACCACTGAAAATGGCACTCAAATTCCCAAAGACATGGATGATTGGATTGAAAGTGACATGAAGTTACTTCAAGTCAACTCTAGAGTAAAGAACGTTCTCTATTGTGCCGTGAATGACGCTGGATACAATCACATATCGGGATGAGATACCGCCCAAGAAATGTGGAAAAAGCTTCGGAAGGTAATGTATGAAAGAACAAAACAAGTAAAACGTTCCAAACTCATTATGACTATGCGTGATTATGAATTATTTATAATGGAAGAAAATGAAAGTGTTCGTTCTATGTTTACTCGTTTTACTCGTATCATTAATGACATGAAGGCTCTTGGAAGAACTACTTCAAATTGGGATGTTATTTCAAAAATTCTTGTCATTCTTCCAAAGTTTTGGGCACCAAAAGTGATTGCTATTCAAGAATCCAAAGACTTGGATACATTTGATATAGACGATCTTTTTGGCTTTCTACTAACTCGTGAGACTACTTTGAAAAGACAAGATGAGGAGAAGAAGCCAAAGAAAAACCTTGCTCTCAAGTCCACCTCTCATAATGATGATAGTGAAGATGAATGAGCTGAAAATGATGATCAAGAAATGGCTTTCATCACCAAAAAATTCCAAAAATTCTTTAGGAGAAGAAGAGCTCTCCAAATTGTCCTATCAAGAACAAAGAAGCGAAAGAAGAAAAGAAAGATTTTCGAAGAAATGATAGATGAAAAGGAAAAGCCATGAATGCCACCACATGGGATGAAGTCATTGATGCAATTGAAAACGATGATGACTCTCAAGAAGAAACGGAAAATTTCTGTCTCATGGCAAATGAAATTGATAAGGTACCCTCTAACTCTAATAATGATGTTGATGATGATTTGTCCATTGAGGAACTTTATGATATGTGTGAAGACTTATGCAATAAAAATGTATCTTTAAACAAAGCTCACAATATCTTAATGAAAGACCTCATTTCTATCACAAATGAGAAACAAGCTTTGCATGATCAAAACTTGACCTTGGTTAATGAAATTGAAAATTTGAAGTGTGAGATTGAAAAGCTTGGAAATATTTCATCCACTTCAAATTCTCAAGATGATTATGAATCAATGAAAGATGAAAACATGATTTTGAAAAACCAAATTGAAGACTTAAATAAAATCATTTTCAAATTCACAAGTAGAGAAGAAAATTTCAAAAAATTATTAGGAGCTCAAAGGGTTGGCTTCAACAAATAAGGTTTAGGATTTGAATCCAAATCAAGTAATAAAAAGTCTTCATTATATCTTGATTTCTTTGTTAAAGCTTCAATACAAAAGATATCTAATGAATCTCAATCTTATAACTCTTCAAACAAACATGCAAATACTACTTGCTTATATTGTGAAAGGAATGGACATGTTAGGTACTATTGCCCATTTGGAGGCAAAAGAGGCATTGGGAAGATAGTTATGTGGATTCCAAAAGGAACTACAAAATCTAACATTGTAGGACCCAAGAAGGCATGGGTACTAAAGAAAGTCACTTGATTTTGTTTTGTAGGTTTGTATGAACTCAATTCAAGACAAGGAAAAGTGGTACTTGGATAGTGGATGTTCAAGACACATGACCGGCAACAAGAACAAATTCATCTCTCTCAACTACAAAGATGGCGGCTACGTCACATTCGGAGACGATGCCAATGGTAAAATCTAGGTAAAGGTAAAATTGGAAATACCTCTATCACTATTGATAATGTATTGCTTATTAGTGGTTTAAAACATAACTTGCTTAGCATTAGTCAATTATGTGATAATGACTATCGTCAATTTTACTTCATCATCTTGCAATGTTCTTGATAAAAATGAAAATAATGTTTTCGTTGCAAATCGTTTTAAAAATGTATACACAATTGATTTTGATGAATTAGCACTTCAAGATGTAACATGTTTTGCCGCTTTGCAAGAAACAAGCTGGTTATGGCATAAAAGACTTGGGCATGCTAGTATGGATTTATTGCATAATCTTTCTAAAAATAATTTGGTTAATGGATTGTCCAAAGTTAATTTTACAAAAGATAAATTTTGTGATGCTTGCCAACTTGGAAAACAAATTAGAACAAGTTTTAAACCCAAATATTTTATCTCTACATCTAGATCTTTGGAGTTGCTACATCTTGATTTGTTTGGATCAAATAATGTAGAAAATTTTGGAGGTAAACTCTATGCCTTTGTCATTGTTGATGATTTTTCAAGGTATACATGGGTTCTATTGCTTGCTCACAAGAGTGAAGCTAATGGCGTATTTATAAAATTTGCAAAAAGTTTAAAAATATTCAAGGCCACTCAATTACTCATGTGAGAAGTGATAGAGGTAGAGAGTTTAAAAACCAAAACATTGAAAAGTTTTGTGACGAAAATGGATACTCTCATAACTTTTCGGCTCCAAAAACTCCACAACAAAATGGAGTGGTTGAAAGGAAGAATGGTTTATAGAAGGAGATGGCTAGAACCATGTTAAATGAACATAATCTTCCTAAATCATTTTCGGCGGAAGCGGTTAACACCGTATGTTATGTAGGAAATAGAGTGATTATTAGACCAAATTTGGCAAAAACTTCATATGAGCTTTGGAATGGTCGAAAACCAAATATTGGCTATTTTAAAGTTTTGGGTTGTAAAAGCTTCATTTTAAATGATAGAGAACACTTGTCTAAATTTGATGCTAAATCCGATGAATGTGTGTTTATTGGCTATTCTATGAATAGTAAAGCTTATCGTGTTTACAATAAACGCACTCAAACCGTTCAAGAATCTATTCATATTGTTTTTTATGAAGCTAATACATTCTCTCCTAAGCATATTGTGTATGAAGATGATGTATCTAGGCCTAAGCGGAGGAAGAAATCAATGATCCCAACACAATTGACACATCTAAAGATGACCCAAAGGATGCTTCAAATGAGACTTTACCCAAGGAAGATGACGTTTAACAAGAAAAGACTCATAAACTATCCAAAGTGTGGAAATTTGTAAGAAATCATCCAATTGAACAAGTCATAGGTAATCCTTCACAAGGAGTAAGTACTCGTTCTAATCTTAGAGATGGTTGTGACAATATTGCATTTGTTTCTCAAATTAAACCTAAACATTTTAGTGAAACCGAAAATGATGAAAATTGGATTATGGCCATGCAAGAAGAACTAAATCAATTTGAAAGAAATCAAGTATGGGAACTAGTGCCTAAGCCTAATGACCATTCCATCATTGGTACTAAATGGGTTTTTCGAAACAAAAATGATGAAGATGGAAATGTGATTAGGAATAAGGCAAAACTTGTTGCACAAAGCTATAATCAACAAAAAGGTATTGATTATGATGAAACATATGAATCGATTGCTAGACTTGAAGCCATTCGCATGCTCCTTGCTTTTGCTAGTTTTAAAATTTTCAAATTGTATCAAATGGATGTGAAAAGTGCATTTCTAAATGGTTATATTTCGGATGAAGTTTATGTTAAACAATCTCCCGGTTTTCAAAGTAACATTTTTCCTAACCATGTATACAAATTTTCAAAAGCACTCTATGGACTAAAACAAGCACCAAGAGCATGGTATAAAAAGTTAAGTGGATTTTTACTATCAAATGGTTTCATTATAGGCAAAATTGACACTACACTTTTCATAAAGATTAGAGATAATGATATGCTTATTGTTCAAATTTATGTTGATGATATCATTTTTGGTACTACTAATGATCTTCTGTGTCAAGAGTTTGCTAAATTCATGTAAGATGAATTTGAAATGAGCATGATGAGAGAATTGACATTCTTTCTTCTACTTCAAATTAAGCAAACCAAAGAAGGCATTTTAATCAATCAAACAAAGTATGACAAGGATATGCTAAAGAAATTTGGCATGGAAAGTGTGAAGTCTAGTCCAACTCCCATGAGTCCATCAACCAAGCTTGACATTGATGAAAATGATAAAAAAGATAACTAAAAACTATATCGAGGTATGATTGGTATTCTTTATCTAACTGCTAGTAGACCGGATATCATGTTTAGTGTATGCTTATGTACTAGATTTCAAGCTAATCACATGGATTCCCACTTGCAAGCCGTTAAACGCATATTCAAATATCATGTTGGAACTCATGATTTGGGTTTATTGTTTCCTAAGCATGCACTATTTAAACTTGTAAGCTATTCAAATGCTGATTTTGCCGATTGTAAAATCGAAAGGAAGAGCACCAGTGGCACTTGTCATTTTCTAGGCCATTCACTTGTCTCTTGGTTTAGCAAGAAACAAACATCGATTTCTCTTTCTACCACCAAAGCGGAATACATTGCCGCTGGAAATTGTTGTGCTGAAGTTCTTTATATAAAACAACAACTTGAAGACTATAGAATCACTTTCAATCACATACCTATTCGGTGTGATAACACTAGAGCAATTAATATTTCTAAAAATCATTGCTTACACTCACGCACCAAACACATTGAAATTAGGCACCATTTTATTCGTGATCATGTGCAAAAGGAAGAAGTCGAACTAGAATTTGTAAGCACGGACCACCAATTGGCGAACATCTTCAATAGGATCATTTTTGCACAATTCAACGTGAACTTGATATGATTAGACCAATGGAAATATAATTTTGGTTGCTAAGCTCTATCTTCTTTCTCCTTTTTTTTTTTATGACAAAGGGGGAGAAATACTTTGATGAATAAGATGCTTTAATGTATATGTTGATAACTTAACCATAGCATATTGTACAAATTTGAGGGGGGGCTCATGCTCTCTCATATTTATATGTTTTCAAAGTAATGGTTTGCCATCATCAAATAGGGAGAGATTGTTAGCCCTAAGGTCAATTCCGTTGACCACATTTTGATAATAAACAAACATTACTTTAATCACTAACATATGGTTAAAGTGTTGTGACTCTTTAAATTCAAAGACATATCTTGTTGGAGCTCATCAACATATCCCAAGCAAATTCATTATGCAAAATGCTCAAATCAAAAGCTCATGAAGACCATGAAGATCAACTTGAAGCAAATTCCTTGAATATCTTTTAAAGCCAAGTTGCATCCAAGTTGCATTAGAAATTTTATGTAAGGCATCTCAAATTGTTTAACCTTGCATAGCTCAAAAACAAAATGTTTTACTCATATTGCACTGGCATACATATCCTTGAGATCTAGTAAAATGTTTTGAAACTAAGTCAAAAATGTTTTTAAACACTTAGTTAACTAGTTTACATGTTAAAAGTTGATTTGTACTTAAGAAACTTAGAAAAATGGCTTAAGACCATATCTAGTCGACTAACCCATCTAGTCTAGTCGACTAACTATGATCCAGTAGCCACGATTCTGAGAAATCTATTTCTAGTCGACTAAACATATAAGCTAGTCGACTAACTTGCTTTGTAGTCGACTAAGTCCCTTGTTTCAGTCGACTAAATGCAGGTCAGTAACCAAGCTTTGTGTAGCAGTCAAGCTAGTCGACTAACCCTGATCTTCTAGTCGACTAATCGATCCCGGAAATTTTTTCCTAAAGAATTTTAAGTTGCTAGTCGACTAACTAGTTTTGTTTAGTCGACTAATCGTGCCCGGAAAACTTGAATACTTTGAATTTTAAGTCAGTGGTCGACTAACTACCTTAGCCTAGTTGACTAACTCCTCTGCAAAAGCAAAACGGTTAGTTCCTTTTATAGTAAACTGAGCATTATTTGCTCCCTGCTGTTTCTCTCTTCTCCAATCAGATTCAAGAGAGTTACAATAGCCCTTTGAGCCCTAATGCATTATAAATGAGTGTCTTGCTCTCATTTATTGCCATCAATCCAATATAGTTAAAAGCATTCATTGTGAGCATTCATCATTCAAAGCTTCCTTGTGAAAATCTCTTGAGCTATCTTTGTTAATCATTTGAGAAACTATTAGTTTGAGCTTGTACTTGTGCAAATCAGCTTGTTGAAGCACTTATTGTATCAAACACAAATCTTGTATTTATTGTGAGCTAAGGGTTGGGTGATAACCCTTGTGAAGTTTAAAGTTTGTTGGTCAAGCTCAAGCTTGAAAAGAAGTGCTCTTAGGGTGAACATTGGTTTAATCTTCATCGAAAGTAAGATTGAGTGCTTTGGTAGCATTGGTTTTTATCTCCACCAAAAGTGAGATTGGTTGTAAAGGTTTTTCCACCTTGAAGAAGTAATCCATAGTGGATTGAGGAATCCTTGGGCTTGGTGCGTAAGGCGTGGACATAGGCGGAGTCCGAACCACGTTAAAATCGTTGTGTTTGATTTCTCTCTCTTATTTCCAATTAATTGTTTATATATTTGTGCTTCTGCTGAAATTAATTGTACCATAATTTTTATTTGGTAATATTTGCTTAAAGTTAACCAAAACCCTATTCACCCCCCCTCTAGGGTAATATAACTTGGGACAACATCAGTGTTAGCAACATTTATTCAAAAAATTAGTCAGCAAATACACATACCTCTCATAATTCACAGTAGCTATTGTGGCTGCAGCTAGAATGATAGAAGAAGAAGAGAAGACGATTTGCTTGACCCGATCCATCTACTTAATGTGGATTTGAATGTATGTAGGTTCGAATATGGTTTTGGTTTATTGTTTCGACAGATAATAACTTGCTCTGCTTCTGCGATCTCTTGCACATGTCTTGAAGACTTCGGTTTTCAATTTTATTGCCGATAGAGAAATAGCAACCCAGATCGTAGCACAAATTCAAGGGAAGACTAGATCGTGAAGCTCCACAAATTCGAGGGAAAATCATTTCGTGATCGCACAATTGTCGTTAGCTAAGGCACATGTCCTCCCTCTCTTTCTCTTTCTCTTTCTCTTTCTCTCTCTCTCTTATGTCTCCCGCGTCTTGATTCTTTATCTCTCCTCTTTCAGTAATGTGCAAATCGGAGAATGGTTTAAATCTATGCAGGAGATGGAGCTTGGATTTGTGCCGAGGACGGAGCTTGCCGGCTTTCTCTCGCCTTCCTCTCTCTCTTCCTCTTCCATAAGTGAGAAATCATGTAGGATGGGCAATTCCATCACTCAAAAATATGGATTTTTTAAAAACAGGAGCTTAGGCAATAAAACTCTTTTTAATCGGACTTTAGCCATTAAAAATCCTAAATGAGGACCTTATGCAAGAGAGATCCCTCAAATAGGACTTTTGGCCAAATTTTCCCAAAAAAAGGGGGTACCAAATGACATCTAAACTATATAGTGTGTGTATACACATACAGAAAATCTATTATAAAGTGCACCTCATGCAAAATAGATTTTGAAAACTGACCGTTGGATTAGATACTCCTCGTGTGTTGTCATGCCTACCCAAAATCACAGTTATCTAATAGTCGGTTTCTCAAAAACATCACTGTAAAAAAATTGACTTTTTAGTTCTTCGAAATGTCACCAGTTTATCATTCAAATTTATTCATAAACCGATCTTGGCCATTGGAACATTGCGATTTTTTGTCATGGTTCCAAGGATCAGCCGATACCGAGTTGACTCGGACGAATCAAAAAAGTATCGGAGGCCTCCTGGACGATATCTGGCAGCGAGTCAAAAATATCGGGTGATAGATGAGGTATCATTCATCTCGGTCGAGATCTCGGCCGAGACGAAACGAGATTCCAAGATCTCGGCCATCTCATCTCATCTCGGCCGAGATGAACTATACAATCTCCCCCAACCTAAAAAGTAGGGGTTGCTGTTGCTGGCAAGACAACATCAAACTACAATAATTTGGAAACCAAAAAATACAGGAAGAAGAATAATCAACCACAGCAACTTGGAAAAAAAAATAGCAGCAGCAGCAAGTTCAGCAGAGAACCAAGGAGGAAAAAAAAGAAAAAGAGAAGAAGAATCAGCCACAGCAGCCTGGAAAAAAAAATAGCAACAGCAACAAGTCGAGCAGAGAACCGAGGGAAAAAAAAAAGTAAAAAAAGGATTAATGCTCAATTCCATGTACAGGCATAGTAGATCACAGGTTCCTGTTTCTTTCTTTTTCTTCTTCTTCTTCTTTGCGTCAGGAGGAAGCGAGGAGCAACTACTGTTGCGTTTCTATTTTTCTTCTACAATTTTCTTTTTTTTCTCGATGGCTGACTCCTGTTATAAATGAAAGAAGAAAGAAGAAGCTGGAAAAAGGGCAAGTTTTTTATAATTTACAAATTAGTCCCTGTTTTTTGTTGTTATTATTAAGAAGGTATATTATTATTTCATTTACTTATTTTATTTATAAAATGACCCAACATTAATACTTTTTATACTAAAATGATTATATATCTTTTATTAACAACTATTCCCTTTAAAAATTTTAATTTAATAACGTTTATTACAAATAATTCCTACTCTTTGATTACATTATTCAATTAAATTGATTATGATGCCCTTTATTCTCATAAGGAAAAAAAAGGATTATATACCTAGAAGTCCCTAACATAAGTATTTCAAACCACGAAGTCCAAATGTCTTTTTTAACATAACAAATAGACAACTAATAGACACAAAAGAATGTGAAATCCCAAGAACCTCATGGTATAAATTTGGACCTCGTGATATCAAGCTCTGAACACAAGAACTTTTGGATAATTTTTTCAAAAAAAAATAAGAAATTATAGATATAAAATCATGCTAAAAAAATGAAAAAAAAAATGACATGTATGCATTTATTTGTATGTTTAATAGTTAAATATTTTGCATAAGCACTCCTGCCCCTGCTTTGATTTTTTTTTTTATCATATTATATATCCTAATTCATTTATTTTGCTTATTTGATGATTCCAATATGATTGCCATATTTTTTCTGATTTTTCTATGAATATTTTGGAATTTTTAAAATTTTATTTCATGCCTAAAGTTTCATCTCACCCGAGACGTGACGAGATATCCGCAACCGAGAAGTCCGCGACCGAAACGCGACGACGTCTGCAACCGCGACTTTGAAACATGTTTTTGGTACGCATGACACACATAAGAGGAGTATCTAATCTAACGGTCAATTTTTCAAAATCTATTTTGCAATTAGTCCCACACACACACACACAAGCTATATAAGGTGCACTTTACGTAACTTCGTATAAGATGATGGCCTTTTTTTTAGCTAATGTGAGATAGGTAGTAATTTTCATATAGGTACATATAAGCTTATGTGAGGACTTGAGTTTTTAGTCAGTGTAGGATAGGTATTTTGAAAAAACCAACCATTAGATTAGATATTCTTTTAATGCATGTCATGCATGCCAAAAATCATAATGATCCAACGGTCAATTCCTAAAATACAAACTGTGAAAAACTATGACAATTTTCACCATTAAATATTGTATCATAGTTTTTCACATGCTGTATTTTAAAAACCAAGACTGTCTGACCACTGTGATTTTTGGCCTGCATGACATTTGTAAAAAGATTATACAATCCAACGGTCGGTTTTTCAAAATACCTATCCCATATTGGTTAAAAACTCAAGTCTTTACATAAGTTTATATAGTTATATATGTGCATACCTATAAGAAAAGAACAAGAACTCATGAAATAGGTATATTGATTGTAGACCTAGAAATGTTTCTAACAAAAAAATGAACACCATATTAACTCTTGTCTTCACAATATGGTACAGAAGTAAAGAATTAGTTTTACACTGATATTGTACATACAAAAGTGTAGTGGTAAGGTGTATGGGATTATTATAGATGGAGGGAGCAGCATGAATATGGTATCAAAAAACACCATCGATAAATCATGGTGTTTACAAAAGGTATCCATGTCCATATCTGCTTACATGGGCTAATGATACTGTCACTCCACATTGGAAAATTTTAAAACTACAAGACTATTTTAGTTTTTAAATTATTTATAATTAATGAGAAGTTATTTCAAGGAAAATTTTAAAACTACAAGTCTATTTTGGTTTTTAAATTGAAAATGGTTTTATTTGTATAAATATATTTAATGAGAAGTTATTTCAAGAATGGTGGCTTAAATCGTGCCCACTGTAAAGTGTGCAAACCATGGTCCCACTGGATGGAAAGGAAGTAATCCGTACTACATGAGTATATAGGTACAACATACTGGTTATGAATTGAAACAGAATAGGGGATGCCAACAGTTATGTTTACATGGAGAGAAACCTATAGGCAGCAAACAAAAACCTAGCCATTCAAAGAATGCCTATTGATTTCTTGTCTTTTTAAGTACTTCAAAGAATTTTTTTTATTTTTTCCTTTTTCTCCCTTACAATTTTTCATTTAATCGTTATGGTTCGTAGAACCTTGTCTTAGGCATACTTCAATTTTTTAAGATATTCCGGTCTGTCTCAGTCAATGCATGATGCCAGCAGGCAACAGTCTTGGACTGGGCTTCTTTTATCCTTGATATGAAACCCAATGCACCCCCCTTTCAGGATCAGTGAATCAGTCACAAACTGTAAAATCAATATGCTGAACTTGAAATGTTCAAGTAAGACAATAAGGGTATTCATCTCCTATTGTATTAGTTTCTTGGTTAGTACCTGCTTTTATATTATCCAAAGAACTAACTTTATCAAACAGCCAACAGATCAGTCCTCCTATCCCATGATGCATGCTTCAAGATGCCTTTCTTAGAAAGACAACATAGATTATGAATTAATGGTGTGAACCTGTAATTGATTTCTGATGTGTACACAACATTTAACTATGAGCTTATTTAGGTGTTCTACCTTAGATGTCCTCAGCTCATTCACTGCCATTCGAAGGGAATCATCTGATAGTATCAGCCGTGAAAGTGCCCCTGTGCTTAACCTGCAACATTCAATGGACACAACTGTAAGGGGAAATGGTTTAAAACTGTATGATCAGAAAATCAACTATTAACACAGTCAAACCTGAACATATTATTATTAGTTGGGTTAAGCTAACTACCATAGTTCCGATGGATAGCCTTCATGAACTAATACTGAAGCCACCTCCACTCAATGTTCTTTCTATCTAATAAATGATAGTTAAGAACTTGAGATTGAATTAAAATGTCAATCTGATTAATGAAAGTATGTAGAGGACCTAAAATAAATTACTGTGTCCTATTATCATTTCATTAGTACATGCTACTTTAAATGTTTCGATGAAATGCAATTCTTGATCCTTGATGCTTCTTCCAATTATCAAGAAAAACTCCAGATGCCAAACATTGCCACTAGCAAATGAAAGGTGACAGAACTAGCAAATGCATATGTAAAGGGCTTAAATTGTTTAATGGGCCTAATCACAAACAAACAACTTAGGATTTAGAACTCGGTATGATGTACCCCAACAACTTTGCTGCATCTGATATGGAACCCTCAACTGCAAAAATTAGGTCCAACAAAGCTTGCATTCCCTGCAGAAAAAAGAAAGGAACTAAATAAGTATTCTGATCTTACATAATTAAAATTCCAGTTTCAAATTCTTGGCAGAAACTTTTTCTATAAAAATAAAATAAAATGAAATGAAAAGAACAAATAAGACAGATCGTACAGACCAGAACAAATTTGGAATTATTTGGTCCAATTTGTGGACCACAATCTGATCCTCTGATGGTTGATTTCGCTGGAAGAATTTGAAGAAGCTCTTGAGGAGGTGAATATGCATCAATATCAACAGTGTTCCTGACTAGCTCAAAAGAATCACATAGTTGGACACTCAGTGGAGACATACATCTTGACTAAGGCATGGAAAAACATAAGATGAAAGTGAGATAGCACAGATAATAGAATCTTCAGGGTTGATTAAATAACTGCCTGTACACAATAGAAAAGGGGAAACAGCACAACATATATAGCTAATCTTAAACTTTATGAAGGACATTAACGCCCGAGTTGTGAACTGCCATTCCACATTCACATATAACATTAATTGCATACAACTTGAGCAAAATGCTGACAAGTGAGATGCAAAAAAAATGAGTTCTAGTGAGAGAAGCTCCCTAGGTGCTGGCTGTCTTGGGTTCCTGGGTTCTGCTGAGTGTGATCTTTGGATCAAACTTGAGTTTGATCATGGGTTCTTTGATTTTGCTGTTTAAGCTTGGGTTTTCGTGTTCGTGGGTGGATCCGTGTTGGGTCATTGGGGATCTAGTAGTGTTATTTTATTGCAAAGAGTGGGTTTACTCGGGTCTAGTTTTACCATTTGGGTTTATTGCTACAGATCTGCTGATCTGTGGGTGGTTTAATGCCTGTGTCTTGAAATTTAGTTCAGTATTTCTCAGTCTACTGCGTGTTATTGTGGGTTTGAAAGAGAAGCTAGGTTCTTCTCTCGTGCTACTGTTGTTGCTGGGTTTCCTCAGTTCTCGGTTATTGGCAGCTGGGTTTTTGCGGGGTAATGTGCAGATCTACAATCAGGTTCTCTGGTTTGAAGATCTACATTTCCTCGTGTTCTGGTTTTGATGCATAAGCTTATGACAGCGCGAGTTCAGATGTGCAAGGAGTTTTATGTTCCTGGTTTTTGGGTTTTGGATTCTGGTTTTTCTGGGAAGGCTCACGGATTTGGGTTTCTGGTTTCATCCAGCCGTTAGTTTTGTTCATTTTGGTTTTGTTTTTTTTCTTTCATTCCCAGATCACGATTTGCATGGTTGCTGTTATGATTTGTTTGACACGGTTTTCAGTGGATAGCAGTTCATGGGGATTGCAGTTCAGATGATTTAATGTTCTTCTTCCATGGGTGTTGTTGAAACCATAGTTGTTGGGTTTGCAGCTTCTTCGTGCAAGCTTCTTGGGTCTATTTTCTGCAGATATTTCTTGTCTTCCTTTTCTAGTTTTCTGCATTTTTGGTGGTTCCATTACTGTTGCATTATTCTAAGCTCTGTTGATTATTCTTGTGCAAGCTTCTTAGCTAAGCAAAAACCAGGGTTTGTGAAAGCAGCCATGGGTTGTTGTTTTCTGGTTTTCTGGTTTGTTGGTCTCGGTTTCTGGATTTTCAGTAGCTGCCGGTTTTGGTTTGCGTACTGCTGGTTTGGTGCAGCAGCCCTCGGGGTTCTGTGTAGTTCATTGGGTTTTGAGTGGTGGTTTTGTTGAGGCGGTCTACTGCTTGGGGCATTTTGGAGGTTTGCCTGCTTTATTTTTCTGGTTTTCTGCAGTTCGGGATTTTCAGTGGTGGTCTGTAGCATTCCAAAGTCTCTTGGTTTGCTGCATTTTAGCTTCACTGCAGTTGTTTGTCTTCTGCAGCTTTTATTTGGTTGTTTTTTCGGGGTTTTCTCTGGTTTATTGTGCTTGCTGTTTTGTGGTGGCTTTTTTTGGTGGCTTCTGTAGTGGCTTGAGTCTATTTCTTCCCTTTCACTGCCATTTCGGTTGGTCTTGATGGGGAAGAACCCACCACCTAAGATAGGCTCAAAAATGTCTCTTAAGGATTTTCATGAGCAAGTTCCTTCTGCTTTAGTTGACGGCTGCAAGGAAGTTTTTGGTAATGAGGAATCTCAATCTGATAGCTTTGAGATCAAGCAAGTTCTTCAAATCCTGGAAATTAACATATGGAGCATAGGTGAGCTTGCTTCTGTGCTTAGGGACAAGATTAACAAGAGGGAGAATTTACAAGAGTGTCTTGTTGTTAAGAAAGGGCTTGAGGCTCTGTTTGCTAGGGAAGGTCATGCTCTTTTTGGATGTGATATTTTGGACTTCCTTGTGAAGAGTAATCCAAGCCCTATAAGTAAGCTTGCGAATAGAATGCAGCATTGCATCAATCTTCTAATGAACAAACAGCTCCTACTGGGACAGTCTCTCTGGTTAATGCTAATGTTATTGCTTCTGAAGCTAGTGAAGATGAGTCCATTCCAACTGGGCCTGTCACTCCTGTTACTCTTGTTAATGCTACTGTAGGAGGTGTGGGAAATGGTTTGGATCAGGATTCACTTGTTGATAATATTGATGGCAGTGTTGAGGGCAGTGAATCTGGCTACTCTTGTGGTAGTCAGGATGAGTGTTCCAACTGCCATGCTAGTGGTAATGAAGAGGGGTCTGATGACATTGAGCATGACAATGAGACTGTCAATGAGATGGTGGAGAAGCCTACACCCCCTGATATCCACTCTGGGTTGCCCGTGAGGTGTACTGAAAGTGTTATGCAGGTATCCTCCCCTACTCCTACCATTACTGTTCTTTCTAGTATTTCTTCTCCTGTACCAGCTGCCCAATCCATTTTATCTCCCTCCTGTAAGGGGAATAAAGTGGATTGTAAGTTGGATAAGGTGGTGTCATTTTCACTTGGAGGTAAAGTCTCGAAAGATTTGAGACTTGCTGCTGGTTTGGGATCGGATTTTCCTCCCCTGGTACATTCTTCTCAAGCTTGGGGCCCCTCAGTTGGGATTGAACAATTAGCTCCTCCTCATTCTTGCAGTAGCTTGGTGCATAAGCCTAATAGCCAAGCCAATTTACTGAAGCTTTCTAAGAGGGATGTTGGGAAATCTAAAGAGAGGATTTTTGAAGTTCCGGCTCATGTCATTGAGGAAGGTCACAAACTGTGGGAATTCACCATTTTGGGGTATGTGCTTGACAAGAACCTTCCTTATACTTTCGTTAGAGATTGGGCTTATCGAGTTTGGGGACCTGATGTGTCAGAAGTACTAAAGTTCAACTCGGGTTTTTTCATTTTTAAGGCTAAAAATTCTGAGGCTCTAGCTAGAATTCTTAATGAAGGACCCTACTATATTGCTGGAAAGTATATGGTCCTCAAGCAGTGGTATCCACGAATGGAATTAAAGAAAAGCTGTTTTTCTAAAATTCCTGTTTGGATTAAACTATTAAATGTTCCCCTGGTTTTGCGTTCAACCAAGGGCATGGAGTATATTGGTAGGATCCTAGGAAATCCTCTTTATATGGACATGCACACTGCTATAGGAAGTAGAGCTAATTTTGCTCGAATATGTGTTGAGATTGAAGCAGACAAAGCTATTCCCCAATCTCTGAAAATGGAAGTAGGGAATGGTGAAGTTGTGGATATTGGTATTGAGCTTCCTTGGAAACCTTCACGTTGTGAGAAGTGCAAAGTGTTTGGGCATTCGTTGCAAAAATGCCCATTATCCCCTCCCCCTCCCAAAAGTGTCAAGCCTATACCTGAGTGGAGAATGAAAGGTGACCAGAAAGTTGCTCAGGAAGCTACACAGAATGTTCTTCAGAACGTTACTCAGAAGGTTACACAGAAGGTGTCTGTCATTGATGATCAATGGCATGAGGTCTCAGCTACAAAAGCTGAGGGTAAGAGGAGTCTTATTTCCGCTGATAGTTCGGGGTGTGAAGCAAATAATATGTTCAACATCCTTGGTGAAAACATGGATTCTATGTTGGAACATCCAAATGTCTTGAATCCCACCTTCAACTCTGTCGAGCTTACTCCGCCGTTGAGGGATTCTTTAAAGATGAAGCTCAAGGACAAAGTGCAATTTCTTAAAAACGCTAGAGGGAAAGTTGTCACATAAGTTCCGTTGCTTCCTTGTGGTGCACAAAGTGTTGTGTTGTTCTTCTGGTTTTTCAGTTGTGTTCTGTGTTTTGCCTAGTCTCTCGGGCTGTAAGAGGTTTGTTGTTGGCTAGGCTTGTGTTGTTAGCTCTTTTCCTTGTGGAATAGAGTTCTTGTTTTGCTCTTCATTGTACTATTTATTTTTTTCGTAATATAAATCTTAATTATCGAAAAGAAAAAAACAAAAAAAAGAAATGCTGACAAGTGAGGATTTTACCTTTGAGAGCTAATTGAGTGCGCAAGCGTGCTAAAGCTGAGGCTCGATTCTTGTGCTGCGATCGGTCCTCAACGGCCTGAAAGAAAGGTTCATGGTGGAGTTTGAATAGTGAGTTAAGCTTGAATAAACAAGTCTCTTTATGTTTTTATTTGTGATTGGAGATTGGAGAGTAGAACCTGGGCAAGAATACCAGTAGGGAGATGCTTGAGACGAACGGCAGACTCACGTTTGTTGCGGTGCTGACCGCCCGGACCAGACGCCTTGAAAGTATCCATCTCGCATTCACTCATCAACTGTTCGTCCGACAACCGAAGGAAATCGCGCCCATCATTGTTACTGCTGCTGCTGTACTTGGAGGACAAGCCCTTCACTCTTGCGATATCAAGAACGAAGCCTTCTTGTGACAGTGACCTTCTTCTTCTTGTTCCTCTTATGCTCGTTAATTTCTGAAAAACAACAAAGCTTGAACAAGAATGACCATTGTATTTCAGAAACGAAGAAGACGAAGAAAGAAAAGCACATTGTCTTGGAAGTTTCAGAAACGATTTCAAAAGGGCCATAACGCAGACTAATCTTTCCGCTCATGTACATTTTATTTGGTGCGCCGTCATAAAACCTAGCTAACGAAACCCCCAGTCAGAAAAGAAGGGTTTCAATTTTTTCAAATGAACGATTGAGCAAAAAGTAAGATGTCGCAATGTCACCCCTTAAAACCTTTATCTTTCTCTCTTATTCAAAAACATTATATTTTCCCAACAGCAGTCGAGTGAGCAAAGGTTTGCTTAGGCACCGTTTGGATTTGCTTTTGATAAATGCTTTTAATAAAAAAAAAAAGTTTTTTTTATTTTTTTGCTTTTTATTTTAACAAGTAAAAAACAAATCCAAACAGTGGCGATATTTTTTGCTTACTTTTTTTTAGAAAAAAAAAATAAAAAAAGCAAAAAATACGTTTGGTATAGCTTTTAATTTTTGCTCTTAACTTATTAAAAAGCCAAAATTTGAAAACAAAATTATACTTGATAATTCACATATTTTATTATTATAAGTCTATATATGTATTTTCTATATAATCATACTACTTACAAGTGAACATTTTATAAATGAAAAATAAAATATGCATAATCCAAAATAAAATCGTATATTGCAATATTCTTTTTTTTTTTTTGGATAATTAAGAATTTATTAATCCAAAGAGGGCAAAGCCCAAAGAACAAAGAAAGAACCGAGGCCACAAAAACCTACGGAAAAACTGACAGAACCTCCCCTAAAAAAGGAACAAAAGCCAAGAAAACCTGCCTAAAAAACAAACAGAAAACACAAGAACCTAACCAGAACAAACAGCAATAAGCAGCCCACAGCTCGGGCACCAGCAAACCAACAGAACACAAGCAAAACCACCCACAGCCCGGGCACAAGCAACCAATACAACACCAAACAGCCCACAGCCCGGGCACAAGCAAACAAAAACGAGAAACAGGACACACCCAAACCACCTAATGCAGCAAAATATTACAAGGAAAAGCCCACCTATCACACATAGACCTATTGCTAGGGCTATCAACAATACTATTAAAGCTACACACTTTGTTTCGCACATCATTACAGATCAAGGAAAAAATGTTATCAGAACTGATGTACAAATTGTCATGAATACGAGCATTCCTCTGCCTCCAGATATTGTAGATAGTAGCAGCCCACGCTATCCTTCTAATGATGGAGCAGAAAGACTTCCCTTTGCAAGAGCTAACCCACAAAAACTCATTATCCCATGACCTAGGAGTTCTGCTACAACCACATAGGCGAAGCACCTTTCCCCACACAAGAGAAGTAAATCTACATTCAAAGAAAAGATGATTCCTGTCTTCACTATCAGCCCTGCAAAAAACACAAGACATAGAAGAAATAACACCCCAGCTAAAAAGCTTATCCTGAGTAGTAAGACGATTAAGGATAGCCAACCAAGCAATAAACGAGTGTCTGCTAATGGCCTTCGAGAACCACACAACATTTATTCATCCAAAACAAAGTCCTAATATGCACCATCCATCCAAACTAACAAAATATCCATATCAACTAGTAAGACAAATCATAATACATCAATCCCATTTGCTCGAGCCAATCTACGAGTAATTTTATCCCTGATAACTGCCATATCACAACGAGATGTAGAACCCCGATCTATCTCTATAGTATTTTGTGTGCCAACACCCATTTGCTCTTCTTCAATCACCAATTCTTTATTCTCAAATTCAACAAATAAACTGTCTTGTTGAGCTTCCATTCTAATGAAATTATAAATTGCACATACAGCTATAACAATAAGTGTTTGCTTCTTCAAGGAATATTTAGGCATCATTTTCAATATAGGAAAGCGTTTCTTCAAAACTCCAAATCAACGCTCAATGACATTATGCAAGGACGAGTGTCAATAATTGAATAACTCTTTAGCTCTTGTGGGTTGACGACCTCTTCCTCGATATTCCTGAAGGTGATACTGCTCACCTCGATAAGGCGAAAGGTAACCATGCATATTGGTAAAACCAGAGTCAACCACATAGTATTTCCCTAAACATATTAAATAAAAGTTAATATTGTCCTTTAACACAAAATATAAAATATCTTATTCTTAGTGTATATGTTACCTTTATCACATACCTTCAGGAGGACTAGGAAATTTATATTCCGGATTTGTAACCGTCGTTACAAAAACCTGTGAGTCATTTGCTGTACCTTCCCAACCCGCTAACACAAATGTAAAACGCATGTCAAAAGAGCATGCACACAATACATTTTGCGTCACAATCGTCTTCCTTCCTCAATAAGGGATTTGGTGATGAGATGGCACAAATGCACTAACATGTGTTCCATCAATTGCTCCAACACAGTCCTGCAAACAATAATTTATTCATTAAATTAAATTATATATATTACAACAAATAATAATTGTACTAAAAAGAAAATAATAAATCCAACATAATTATTCAAAAAAGAATTATACCTTAAAAAAGGGTAATATTTGGGGTTATTTTGAATTTCGGGAGGAATTCTTTCATATGAAGGTGGAACTATAAGCTCTTTTCCATATCTTACAACGGCCTTCAAAACTTTTCCAAAATGACGACAAATTGTTTCCCCCGAGTGTTGGTGTTAGAAGTATGCCCTAAAACCAATCCTAAAGCGTATATAAAGTTTCATATTATTAATATATGGAAGGTATAACTTATCTAATATGTTTTAACATATATGATAAGGTCCATGAATAAATGATAAGAGAGATATGCATCTCAAGGTGTTGAGATAGAGAGACTGATATTTCTCATATACATCTATTCTAAAAG
>JAESVK010000168.1:266752-282496 GCA_017140935.1 Hamamelis virginiana
TGATATCAGTCATGCTGTGTGTGTGACTAGTAGATATCAATCTAATCTAGGTTCAGAACACTGTATTGCAGTCAAGAATATCCTTAAGTACTTGAGAAGAACTAATGATTTATTTCTTGTCTATGGAGGAGGAGAGCTAAGAGTTGATGGTTATACTGATTCAAATTTTCAATCAGATGTTGATGATAGAAAATCTAATTCTGGATATATCTTCACCTTAAATGGTGGGGTAGTTAGTTGGAAGAGCTGTAAGCAAGATACTACAGCGGATTCCACTACTGAGGCTGAGTACATTGCTAGAAGCTGCTAAGGAAGCTGTTTGGATTAGAAAGTTCATCACAGAACTTGGTGTTGTTCTTACCATTGAGTCACCTATATCTTTATATTGTGACAACAATGGGGCTATTGCGCAAGCTAAGGAATCAAGGTCTCATAAGAAGTCCAAACACATCGAGCGATGATATCACATAATCAAAGAGATTATTGTTAGAGGTGACATCTGTATACAGAAGATAGCATCTGCAGATAATAGTGCAGACCCACTCACTGACTAAAGCTTTGACACAATAGCATTTAGACCGACATCTTGAGAAGATGGGTATGGGATACATGGTTGATTGTCTTTAGTGCAAGTGGGAGATTGTTAGTAATATGCCCTAAAAGCCAATATTTGTATTAATTTTAGGACTTTGACATTCAATTATTTCATTTATTAAATATATTGATTGGGCAAGTTTATTTATCATTATTATCTTCATTCTTGTATGATTAAATAATAATTATCCATAGATTAAATGTTGAGAAAATAATTACTCAAGAGTTAAGATAAAGGAGACTTATATTTCTCATAACATTAATCTTAAATATTCCTAGTTGTAGGTTTATCAAATGGGTATGTGTGGACCAGCCTCGTGGACGGGGCTTTGATGGGTGTGAGTCCACATCATCACCGGGCGATGTGATTAGGGGGGGATTTAGAAATCAAACAAAGGAGTCGCCACCTTATTTTTAAGGAATAAGGAAACCATGAAAAATATTTTATTTTTTTAAATCAAAACAAAACAAACTTCATTTTCAATGAAAAGACTGTCTACAAACCAGAGTTGGATCCGGGGGCTAGGTTACGACGTGGGAAGGTTCCAAGCTTTCACTTGTAGGCACCCGCCTCGCCCTAATTAAAGGACTTCTAATTTATTTGGGCTATTTAAATCCTTAATGCAAACAATCCTAAATAATCTAATCAACCAAAAAATATTGATATAAATGCATTATCTATATTAGTTATATTAATAATAATAATAAAAAATACAAACAAACCCTAAGAACCTAGGACACCCTACGGGCATCCTAGGGCGGACTTGAGCCCTATTAGCGCCTACGTAACTTACTAGTATCACCTAGCAAGTATCAAAGTCCACGTAGTTCGACTACCCTAGGACTCTCCTATTGTAATCGATCACATCATCAAAGGTATTTCAACCTAATTCAAGACTCTAACTTCGAGAGTTTTTATTCTTTCAAAATCATTTATTTGAAATCATTTCAAATTAAAAGACTTTCTTAAAATCGAAATATTCTAAAACAATTCTTATCTTTAGAATCCAATTCCAATTAAAAATCTTTTTCAAAGATTTTCAAGAAAACAAATCATATGGGAGGAATTTCATTCCAAGGTAAGAAAATCTTTAAAACATTTCAAATCTTTTGAAAATCAATTAATAATCAAATATCTCATATTTATTTCATAAATATTGCATCAAAAATCTTTTAGGAAATCTCTCGAAGATAGACTCTTCAATCAATTGAAACACACAATTCAAATCATGATCTTTACAACAAAGGAGATTCCTAGGGAAGGTCAAGTGACCTTCCTAGCCTAGGGTCTCTAACTAGGCCTAAGGTTAATCTAAAAACCCTAACATACTAATGCAAATGCATGCTGTAATTTAACTAAATTAATCAAACATTCACAAAATCAATTCTAATCATGCATGAAAATGTCCCTAAATGCATACTAATCAAACTATGTGATCCTAAACATATTTCTAAGTTAGATTTAGCCCTAAAATAATTTTTAGAAGTGATTTAAGGGCATAAACAAATCCGGACAGATTTGAATATGAACCTTTAACCACTCTAAAAATCATGAAAACAAAGAATAAAAAATGTGAAGATGACCTATCATGCTTTCTACATGAATATACTATAAAAGAACTATAAAAATCATGCAAAAATATGGCTTAAAAATGTTAATTAAACCACTTTAAAACATATATTCAAATCTGGACAGATTTGAATACATGTTCCAAATGGCTTAAAAAACATTATTAATCCATAAAAAATGCAAATAAACATCCTAGCATACAATCTAACATGCTATACTAAATTACCATGCAAAATGTATAAGAAAACTAACAACAAATATGCTTTAAACAACTATTTTAAACACAAGGAGAGGATCTTACCTTCGCACGCTCCCTCGTACACAATTTATATATTCAACCCATCAAATCCATATCAAGTGTTCAAATAATCATAAAAATCACAAACAAAAAGACTCAAGACTCTTCACATGTCAAAATACACATTAACGTACTCATATTACCATTAAAATCACCAATCAATTATCATGAGATTCAAATAACAACATGAATATATTAACCTTTACTCTAAACATGCTCGCATACATGAAATAATAACAACGGACTCATCCTAAACATAAAATCATAACAAAAACTAACCCTAGCATGCTTACACACATAAAATCACAAGAAACTAACCCTAACATGCATACTCACATAAAATAATAATAAAACTAACCCTAACATGCATACTCACATAGAATAATGATAAAACTACTTCTAATCATGCATACGTACATAAAAATCATAATAGAACAAACTCTAATCATGCATATATACATAAAATCATAACAAAGCTAACCCTAACATGCTTACCCACATAAAATCACAATAAAACTACATTAACCCTAAACATGCATTCTAACATAAAATCTCGATAAAATTAACCAACCCTAGACATACATGCTAACATAAAATAATAACAAAAATTAAACCTAATCATGCATGCTCACAAAAAAATAACAATAAAAGACAACCCTAATCATGCTTGCTAATACATAATCAAAATAAAACCAATCCTATTCATGATGAACATACTATTATCCTATATTAAAACTTCATCCTATTCTAATCATGCATAAACAAATAAGAAACTACCCTAACATGTTAAACATTCACATAGTAAAAAGAAAAAGATGATCCATCTCATATGAGAATGAAGAGAACTTACATCATAGCATCACAGATTTATGTAAGAACTTAAGAAACAAGAATGAGGTTGAGAATTTACCCTTCTCCCTCCTTCTTGGCTAGCCTCCTCCAAGCTCTTAACCTTCGATCCTTGCCCCTTCAATGGTGTGGAGATGAAGAGCTAAAAATCTGTAGCCTCCTTCTCCAAACCCTAAAAATCTCTCCCTCTTTTTTTGAACCCCCTCTCTAACTCTATAATGAAGCATATATAGAGTTAGGGTTTAAAACATTGAATGGCTAGGATTAATTCCTCTAAAAAACGATCCTAGGGTTTAGAACCAATCCCCCTAGGGTTTGCAAGCTGAAACCCTTCGAATTTATGCCAAAAAAATCAAATCAAATCGGCCCAAAATAGGTGAAAAATTCCAAAATGGCAAAATTGGCTCGAGCAAGCTGATGGCCGTCCTAGGCATGGACGGTTGGCCGTCCTAGCTGGACGGTTGGCCGTCCTAGCTAGGACGGTCACCATGCTGACTTTCCCAATTTTGTTCCCAAATTTTAGGGTTTTCGAATTTTGGCCATATTTTGGTCAAATTTGATCCAAATCCGATGGTTCAGGGCTCAAAACGACCGTGTTTTGATCCTCCACATTTTTAGAATGTTTTTGGGTTAAAATCAATTGACCATGGTCAAAGGTTTTAGCAAAAAGCTAGCCAATTGACCCGGTTGTGCCAAAATTGGTCATATGACCATTCCTTGTTTTGTAAAATTGATCAATTAGGCTTGCACCACTTCTAAAAACATGGTTTTAATATGAAATTGGTACTTGAAAACATGTTTTGAAAATCTTTCATTTTGGTGAAAATGACCAATTCACGATCAATTTGATCGAAACCCTAATTCAGCTCATCCTTACCCGTGGGATCGATTTTGGGAGAATCCATCACAACCATTCAAAGGCTCAATTGACACACCAAATACACTCCCCACATCCATATAAACCTCATGAAACAATCCGTTTCGAATTCGGAGGTCATTCGGAAATTATACGAGAAAAATGACGAAAATGCCCTTCAAGTCGCAAAAACCCTAATTACCTATCGAGCTCTCATCAGAATGCCATGAAAATTTACAGGGATGTTCTAAAACACCTCAAAAGTCAAATGCAATACAAATGGGTTGATTCCAATCCAAATGTACACATGAAATAATGAATTGTCCTTTTCCTCAGCAAAGGGCAATTTGGTCAATTTGGTCTTTACAAGGCCAATTCCTCACCCAATGATCAGCTATTCTAGTTGATCATTTGCATGGACATATGGTAGAAATAATTGGTAAAAATGGGGTGTCCACAGTATGATAAACAAGTAAGACTAGCACAGGTTATATTTGTTCAATGTGAGAATACTGAGTCTCAAGTATTTGTGTAGTGGCACTAAAGCAAACTTGTGGGTGCTTGTTTTAGAACAAAGTACACTGAATGTGATCAATATAAAGTTTATTATGTGAAGTTTTATTTATCTGTCAAATAGTAACTTACTAGTTACAGTGATATAAGTAATCCTTAGACTTGAGGCATCATAGTTATCTTATACTTGGGACATTAGGGTTTAATGATATACCTTACATATCCTATCCAAGGTCAATGAAAATATGGTTGTATCTATTGGCCCTAATGGCACAAGTATGGAGATGGATGAATGCACAACAAAGAATCTATCACTCTCAAATAAAGAGAGAGAATGACATATGTAATCTTTACTGATATAACTCATAAGAATCTCTGGCCAGAATACAGTGACTTGAAAAGAGTTTTCAAAGGGCACTTAAATGAGTTGATATCATAAGATGGTTTACATATAATTAAGTTGATAGTTTGACAGTCATCTATATTATAATGACTTAATTGGGACATTGTATGATGGAAGGATCTTATTATGTCTTAACTATCAATTGAAGGGTTCACTTTATTTATTTCATTGTATTCAGGGTATGTCATGATATGTTGCTAGGTGTTACTCATGACTAGTAGAAGCCTGAAGAATGTATATTCATATTTATTTTTCATAAGGGAAATTAGAAAGAGTTTCTAATTAAACCCAAGTAGAAAGAGTTCTACTTAGAGACATGTCTGATGTCCAATACCTACTACTGACTACATGTGAACCCAAAAGGTCACACACCCATAAGCGTATGTGTATGTTGGTTAAAAGAAATAGAAGGAAAATCAAATTTAAAGTAAATTTGGAGCTACTTGTATTGAACGTTAATACATGGGGCAATTGTGCAATTATGATATAATTACACTTAACTATTAGGGTTAGGGAACCCTAGAGCCGGCCACCCCTTTGTGCTCTATTTAATTAGAGTATGCTAGCATGGTAGCACATGCAAGATTGAAAGAAAACGCCTTAAGGCTGGCCATCATAGTGATCACTCATCTCTCTCTTAATGGCTTTTTCTTTTAGGGTTTTGAAGGAAGGAAGCTTGAAAAACATTCATAAGCTTGCTGTGGATACTTTTGGAGGCCATTCACTTGCGTGACTCGATTCGTTTTGCGACTTAAAGGCTATCAGAGTAAGTTCTTGAACTATCTTTATAGTTAGGATCAATTGTGATGCAACAAAAGCATGTTTGATCGTGGCTTATTGGAAATCAATGGTACAAAAAATTTAAACTTCTGCTGCGTTCCATGGTAATTTCCTTTCACAATTGACCCCTGCACTTTCAAAATTGGTAGATTGGTTCCTTCTGTTAGTTAGCCATCTATATTTTTGACGGAACAATGGTTACATGACTATTTTTTGCATGTAAAATGACAGAAATGCCCTTACAAACCCCACTTTAATTGTCAATGCCCCCCTCTCTCCTTACTCTCTCTCTCTACCCATCCCTAAAACACAAAACCCAACTTAAGCCATTTGCAACCCTCAAATCTCTCTACATCTCTCATCGATCTTGCTTGAATTAAGTCTGAAATTCAACCGTAGCTACTATATAATGGTAGCATACCATGAATGCTGATGACAGCCTTATAGCACTTCAAGTTTGAAGTTTCTTTGATTTCGATTCACATGATTGCTACGATCGGTTAATCAACTTAAGCACTTAGTTGATTGATTGATTGACCTTTCCAAGGTTGTTTACTTTTGAATTTGTGAGTAATAAAACTCTAGCGCTGAAATTATTTTACTGTAATTACTTAGCTACTGTGGTCAGATCAGCTGATAGCAGAGGATTAATTTGCTGTGGTTGTTGCTGCTGAAATCCTGCTACTGAGTGTATCTTTTGAGTGTTGAAAGCTCACTCATGGCACATAGAGAAAGAGGACAAAGGGGTAAAGGTAGAGAGAATCACATGAATTTTGGGGTAGGTATTGAAGCTCAGCAGCCAAATTTTGGAAGAAATGATGAAATTATTGAATTGAGAAGGCAAATGGCCGTACTTATGGAGAAATTACTACAATAATATCAGCTAATTAACATATAGCTAGTAGCTGTAGATTAACATATAGCTAGTAATGCTGTAGATTGAGGAATTTCCACAATGTTAATTAGCAAGGAAAAAAAATTCATGGTACCATGGTGTGTAGATCACAGCCCACCATCTCCTCCTTGTACAAGTTCTTGATCTTGTGTTCTTCTTTTCTTTATATATGTTCCTCTGCTTCAGATACCATAATGTTCAACAATTCCATCAGTGTTAAAAGAGAAGAAACTCTTATTTCTGCCGAAAAAACCTTCAAGTTAGGCTTCTTTACTCCTAATAAAAGCTCCAACAAATCAAGATACGTGGGGATATGGTATTACAACTTCACACAACAAACATTTGTATGGGTAACAAACATAGATTCCCCACTTTCTGATAGTAGTGGATCTTTTGGGGTGACAAAAGATGGCAACCTCAAGGTACTGGATGGAAAGGAAAAAATTAAATGGACCATAGATCTTAACTACTAGTGCGGAAAAATGGCGAAGCTCCTGGATTCTGGGAACCTCGTTTTGAGTAATGAAACATCGACAGCAGCAGTAGAGATTGTATGGGAGAACTTTCAAAATCCAACTGATACTTTTCTTCTCGGTATGATCATGGATGCAAGCCTAAGTCTAACTTCATGGAAAATTCAAGGTGTAACAGATAGCCAATTAACAGAAGGCCAATTAATGAGGAAGGAGGAGGAAGAAGCCCATTGAGCCAAGGGTATATTGGTAAAATCATAATATAATTTAACGCCGGTAAGTCCATCTGCCAAATTTTGAAAGTGCAAGGATTAATTATTCTCTTTTTTGGTACAAGGGTGCAAAGTGTTTTTGGCCCTACCATGTACTAAGGGGGCGTTTGGTTGCCTGTAATGTAATGTAATGTAATTTAATTGACTGTAAAGTAGATTACAGTGTAATTTGATTACATTGGTAATTTAAATTACACTCCAAATTACATCCCACTTGTTTGGATGAGTAAGGAATGTGAAGTTAGATTACATTACATTACCCAGAAATGCGTTTGGATAGCCATGTAATTTAATTGACTGTAAATAGATTACATTACATTACCCAGAATAATATTACATTACCTAGAAATGCGTTTGGATAACCATGTAATTTAATTGACTGTAAAGTAGATTACATTACATTACCCGAAATACATTGATTGAAGACCGCAATCCATTTTACAGCCTTTCTTCATGATAAATTACACCTGTAAAGTGGATTACATCCGCACCGTGACGCGCAAAACATAATTTAAGCTATGTAATGTAATATGAAATTACATTACATAACTCTTTACAGACAACCAAACGCCCCTTAAGTGTATTTTCCCCTAAATTATAAATCCCGGAAGCAATTTATAGAATCAGCCTTCCAATATTCCACCTAAACTGGCCAAAAATGACACACCTCTTAACTCTGTTCGTATGCAAGTTGGTTGTGATTTCTCTTGTGAGTTGCCACTAGGCCAATAGGCAATAGGAACGTTGCTTCCAACACCTATCCCTGATAGCAACTTAAACAAAACTTGATTGATGGTTGATGTATTGGTGACTGTTAAACAACATTTGAATCTTGAATCAGAAGCAGATCTGCAAAACCTATGGAGATCTCAATTCCACTTCCAGAGATGTAATACAAATCATTCCTCCTTCAACAAATACATTCCCCATCCTCATGGACTTCTCAAATCTTCAATCTAGGGTTTCCACCGCCTACATTCCACCCCACCGTACCCAGCTCCACCCTCGCATCATGCATTCCTTCTCTTCCCCATCGTCCTCTCCATATCTTAAACAACAATCCCACCATAAATGCCTAATCCTACTCGCTTCTCTCTTCACTCTCCCTTTCCTCTTCTACCTCTTCGCCACCGCCCACAAAATCCACCATTCCTCTAAATTCCAAGCCCCCAAACCTAAATCCTTCGGCGTTGTCATCCATTCTTCTCCCACCGGATCTCGAATCCGCGTCTTCGAGTTCCTCAATGAGGGCCGCATTCCCTTTATAGGCCTTCATGGCTCCGGCTCTCATTCTTTCAACGTTCGCCCAGGGTTGTTGGGTTTTAAGGAGGAACCGGAGAGCGCGGGTGTTTCCATTTCGGAGTTAATTGAGTTTGCCAAGGGTCGGGTGCCGAGGTCGGAGTGGGCGAGTACTAAAGTGCAGTTGATGGCTAGTGGTGAGTTGGACAAGTTTGGTGAGGATTTGAGGGACGCCATCTTGCAGTCGTGCCGCCGGGTATTGAGGGCGTCGGGTTTTTTGTTTAAGGATGAGTGGGCGCGTGTGATTGAAGGTGAAGTTAAATTCATAGTTTGTTTGAATTAGTTTTAAATGCATTTTAATAATTAATTTATGAAATATAAAACCTGTGGAAGTAATCAAATTTAGATGCTCTGTCTTGATCTTTGATCATCGAGTTTGTTTTTCAAACCTCTGAATGATAAAGTGACGAGAAATGAACTTTATTATACAATCTTACATAGTTTTGTTTGCTTATTTGAGCTGGATAGATGCAAAAAGAAGTCCTTTTTCTTTTTTTGTTTTTTGGTTAAATAAAGCTTGTGGAAGTTATCAAATTTGAATGATTTGGGCTGATCGAGAATTGAATTACTATTTAGAAGTGTAATTTGTAATCTGTTTGAGGAAGGAATTTTAGCTTGAGAAATCAACTACGTGTTTGTTTTCAACTGTATTTATTGATTTCTTCCTCAGCACCTTCAATCAGTGGGCTTTATTATTAATCCCTAAGAAGTTATAATTGGTGGGCCTAAGAAATCAACACTATGAAGTTAGTTTGAGCTGTTATCATTGAGTTTGTTTCTAACATATTTGAAAGTTGAGCAAAGTGGTTCTTGAGTCTCGACCATGCACTTTGTTTCCTAGTTGTATTGCAAATGTTGATAACAGCTGTTTGTTCAGAATCCCGATGAACTTCAAAACCGAACAGATAACCCCTTGAACTATTGGTTACTCACAAAACTCTCTAACCTTTATTTTTATTTATTTTAATAAAAAACTCTCTAACTTAAAAACTAAGCAAATAACCCCTTGAACTATGAAATTATTACAACTTACCTCCTTCCATCTGTTTGCCCTTACGAAAGTTATGGAGATAGAAAATGTGAGCATCGCATTGTCATCCTTTATATAAGATGTGGTCTGCCCCATTTTCGTTGTATTTCTGTCCCATCCTTTTCTTCTAGTCTCTAAAACAAGTGTTTGTATATGGATGTTAGATATCCAATGCTAAAAATGGCCAACACTATACGTATGAAAGTCTAATTGTCATCCTTTCATTTTCCATTTGTGGCATTCTTGCTGTTTGGAGCAGCATTACCTCCTTCCTCTTCAATATTATCACCATCGTAATTACACTCATGAAAAATTATAACAATTAAAACTATACTTCATATTATCTAAAAATCTTTTATGAATGATTTTGTATCAAATACAATAATATAGGCACATATAAATTGAGATCTATTTATCCATATTTGTTTGATTTCTAAATAAATAAAATTAACCAAAGGAAACGTATGTTTCAACAAATCAAGTAAATCCAAGTCATTTGACTCATGCATTTAGGGCTAGATTTATCTAACCTCTCATTGAATTAGTGAAATTAATCCCCAAAATTACACATTTTCTTCCCAATTTTTTGGACTGGGGAGACTTATAGAAGAGGATTCCTTGAAAATGTCTTGGTAACTCTTTTGAATGTAGATTTTGATTGGAATAAGTAATTGAGAAGTGAGGGATCTCTTTGGGCTTTTTGAAAGGTCAGATTGTTAGAAAAGTGGGAAATAGAGGATTAAAGCTACTTATGTCGGTTGTCTGCCCATAGATATATTTTATACAATACTGATAAGTGATAACCATGACAACTTGTTGGAACTTAGCTGATACTTGAGAGTTAATGGTCTAGTTGACATTAGACTAATGCTAAATTGCAACTCAACTTAACCCAACAAATCTTTGATGCCAAGTACTTGGAGTCGGCCAAGTCAACTAAAACATATTATCTCCCATACATCGATTGGACATATAAGCTAAATCACAACTATATCCAAATTCGTGTTTAGTGAATGATGTGTTTAGGTTGATATATACAGTAGACATGTACTGGTGTTGGATGCTATATAGTTCCATGTTGTGGTGTCATGACACCGGCACAGCCGATGTTTGATGACTGTAAATTAGCAGAATACTTTCTTGTTTTGTATATTTTCTAGGTTCATGTTAATTTCTTCATTGTTGTAAGAAGTTAATAGTCAAAATCAAAATAACTTCTTTGCCATGCAAGTTCAAAAGGCCTTTGATTTTATTGCTTATCTAATTGAAGTATATTACCAAAGACTGTTACATGTTACATGATATGATCTTGGTGCAGATCAGGAACAAGGTGTTTATGCTTGGGTTGCTGCAAACTATGCTCTTGGTACATTGGGAAGTGAACCTCAGGAAACCACTGGGATAGTTGAACTTGGTGGTACTTCTATGCAGGTTCTTTTCGTTTACCATGTGTTTTTTTTTTCCCCATAAATTATGTTATATACATGCAATATGTATTTATGTGTGTTCACGGTAAATTCTTTTTTGTTTCTATTGAAATCATTTATTTTCATCAGCTTTTGGCATTATCCATACTTAGCTAGATTTCTATGCAGCCGGACACATCTGCTTGATCTGTTGCGTACTTCTTTATATTTTCTTTGTTCTCCTTTCTAGCCGCCTTCCCAATGTTTCCTGGAAGTTGCATTTTTGTATTGTTAAGATTTTGAACTCTGTTGTTTACATAGGCAGCCATTGATCCACAAAAGTCATATATCAGAACTCTAAGCTGTGGTACCAACTTATGGTTGGTCCCTAATACGACAGGGATGCTAAACATAAAACGGGATTAAGGTGGGGGATGGGATCTCACCTCATGATCCACATGGAAAAAGGGGAGTGAGTAGAATAAATGTGTCTTAATACCATCAGCAATTCAAAGTGGAATTGCAACAAAAGAACAAATTTTGTCTAATCAATATGGTGGTGTTTATCTTATGAAGTGACATCAACTTGCTTGGAGATGATGTTGTTTTACCCTAAACATCATTGACCCAAAAAAAAAAAAAAACATGAACACCCTAAACATCATTGACTGCCTATTCCTCCAAAATTTCCATAGCTAGACTTGGCCAAACCAGCCTATCTTGACTTGCACCTGGAAAGTTTCATATTTAGGTGAGCTCGATAGCTTAGTGAGAACCACACACCATTCCATCAAATATTAATTTTAAAGGAAAAGCTTAGCACTCTTATGATAAATAGTATCCATTCATCATTCAATAGATACAACACTATGTATAACAAAATAACCATACCAAATTAATACAACATTATGTATAACAAAATAACTATACCAAATGACATGCATTGTCAATAAAGAATAGTTGTGCTAGCAGACATTTCAATGTCTTATACTTTAACATACAAGATATACAACATACACGATACAATGACAGATAAATATGCAACTTATGCAATTGTTCCTATCTCCTCAATCTGCTTGATACTGGCAAAACGTTAAACAATGCTCATATGCGAACAGGTAGCCCGTGGGGCTTAAGCCTACATAAGGCTGAGGCTATAAGCCTAGCGATGCCACTATCGTCACGGTGACAAGCATTTACGACCTCAACACACCCTGACAAACAAAATGTGCATGATACAACCCGACTAATGAGTAGGCAATATATTAGTGGACTAACGGGGGAATACAGTCCCTATATATAGAGAATCTCTAAACCAATAACTTGAAACTTCTTCTAACTAACTATAGGATATTTTAACTTCACCAAATGATCACTTAAGTGCTATGATAGACCACTTAGAAAAGAAAATACAATACAATTAGTTCTATAACAATCCAACCACATTAGGAGCTCATGAAGGATGGAACTTATTGACATTCTTTCTCTTATCCAGGGCGCTTTAGGGATGTTGGGAACTCTGATAGGATATGATGGTCCTGGATAGTAAAGGAATGTTCTCTCTTCCTTGTTAATTTTTTTTCCTCTACAGGAGCCTTCATATCTTTCTTTGTTAATTCGTCATCAAGTCTAATATGGAAAATTTCCAATCTCTCATAAATGTCATTCTTCGATAGGACCCTTGGTTTTGGATAGAATTTGTACAATTGATTAGTTGAAGAGAGGTGGTTGGTTTTTGCCCAATATATATTTAATCTGCGAGCAAGAGGAAAAAGTAATAAATAATTTGTTTATCCATTCTTCTTTCAAATTTTCAACAGAGTTATATGGTCTTATATTCTCTCATGGTTTTATGTTAAGTGGGTTTTTCTCATTTTATCATGCTGCTTCTTTGAGCTTGGAAGATTATTGCTTTTAGTGATGAAGGGAAGACTCTTTGGAGTCTTTGCTGTTTTGCTTTGAGCTGGAGCTTTCGTAAGTAAAGGTACTCTACAATTTTTTATGGCCTTTAGTGCTGAAGAAGGTTAAGGGGTTGCTATTTAATTGGGTTATTGTCTTGTCCAAATTTTGGAGGTGTTGAGGTTGTACTTTGATTGTAGGAATGGAAGTGGAGTAGGTTATTTGGGTAACTTGTTGTGCGCTGCCCTATTGGCACGAGGATGGGAAGCCCATAACCAAAGAAGGGATAGAGATGGGATCTAAATTCTTAACTTGTCAGGTTTGGGATGGGTTTGGGTTTTGCTCGCCCGGCCAGATTAGTTTATGTGGGGACATCTAGAAAATTTTAATTATATCTACGACGTATCGCATGTAATAGTAGTAAGAAATATTTTATGCCATTATTAGGAGATCAGATTAATAAAAAAGACTATTAATTTGATCAGTAACTTATTTGGGATCAGAAAACTTAGAATCAACTTGTATGAAATGATGTAGTTTTTCTCTAGATAAATGGCACTACAAGTTTGCAAATCCCACATTGGAGGCTTAGTAGAGAAGAGGGATTAGAGGCTTCTGTGAATATAGGTTGCTCCCCTCATGTCAGAACATGTGTTGATGTTGTGGTTAAGTAATTGACACATGGAAATGGTTTGAATTCCAACCACAAGTGGTTTGAATATTAGTGCATTCAGTTTAAAACCCAAAAAATAACTTCTCTCTCTCTCTATCTCTCTCCTGCCCATCCATCTCACGTTCCCTCCCTCCCTCTCTCTCTTCCCTCCCATCACGAAACCCCTCATCTAGTCATCTCCCCTGCTGCTCACCCTCGCCGGCCAGCCACAACGCCAGCGACCCTTGCTGCATTCTCACCAAGAAAACCCACGCACACCAGCTCTCTCTCTCTCTCTTCCCTCCCATCCCTCGAAACGATCTCATCTCTTCCTGCTGCTCATCCTCAGCAATCTGAGAATTACTTCTCCTAATTGTGCTCTGGTGGTTTGTTCTTTATTTATAAATGAAAAGAAAAGTTGGTTGAACAGGTTCAATCAAAACACAAAAAACTGAATATCGTAAGTTTGGGCATGTCACGTTGCAGAGGGGATATGTGGTCATTGCATCATTCCTTGTCTTGGAGAACCTAGCTTCCATCATTGAAGGTTACCTATATTCAGACGACTCTGATTTGAATAGGTGCTTTTAAAGAGAGAGCCAACACCCATTGATGATCTTTTGATTGTATGTGGGATAAAGCTAGTGTCTTGACTCGTTGTGGGTTTCGGTCACTAGAGAATTTAAGGGTATCCCATCGTTTGTGATTAGAGGCAATTAGGCGGCTGTTTGTAACCAGTGATGTTAGTCCTTGTCCTTTGCATTTTTTTTTTCCTTTTTTTCCTTTTATTATCTCTTTTTGTAAGTATAAGTAGGACATCTTGTCCTCTTTAAGATGTCCTATTTTCTTTCATTAATAAAGTTGTTGATTATAAAAAAAAAAGATGATCACCGATTTGCTTCATTGAGAATACTACGAGGATTGAAATGAGTGCCTCTAAAGATCACGCTATTTCGATTTGTTTCACTGAGAATACTACCAGGATTGAAATGAGTGTCTCAACTTATGCTTTCTCAGCTGCAATTTGCTTTGTTTTTTTGTTTTTGTTTTCATTAACAATTTTTTTAATTGAATATAAATTTTTATTTTTATTTTTATTTTTTCACATTGGAGGAATTCAATGTTAGACCTAAGCAGTCCCAATGGCTTAATTTGAACAATTTGCTTAGGCATCCAGTCATCCACATAGGTGAGACTTAAATGGTAGAACATATGTTAACTCTCACATTAAACCGATAGAAGCTATCCATGCATCTTCAAAGAGCTCAAGTACAACATCCACCCACTCTAGAAATTTATTTATTTATTTTCCCGGGAAATACTTTTTCATCAAAACAAACAAAGCAAGCTATGATTTAAAACAACATACATATATTTTTGATTCAACATAATACCCACAAAAATTAAAAATCCACAAATACCCAAAGCCCCCAGAAACCAAATCAAAAGCAAAAAACAGAGAATTCAAAAGAAGTAGAATGCAACTAGGGTTGTTTTGGTAGGTTGCCAGCAAGGTTGGCCTGTGTTGTGGCCGTCTAGCGAGGATGAGCGGTAGGGGGAGATAAGATCGTTTCGTGGGATGGGAGGGAAGAGAGAGAGAGATGGTGTGCGTGGGTTTTGTTGGGGTGAGAATGTAGTAAGGGTCGCCGGCGATGTTGGCTAGCGTTGTGGCTGGCCGACGAGGGTGAGCAACAGAGGAGATGAGGGGTTTCATGGTGGGAGGGAAGAGAGAGAGAGAGAGAGATAGAAGGAACGTGAGATGGATGGGCAAAAGAGAGAGAGAGAGTGAAAAATTAATTTTTTGGGTTTTAAACTGAATGCACTAATAGCCGTTAGATTTTCTTTAATCTAACGGTGCATATGATGAGTTGTATAGGAGTCATTTTTATGTGGAGGTGATCAAGTCCCATATATATATATATATATATATATATATATATATATATATATATATA
>JAESVK010000168.1:282506-297346 GCA_017140935.1 Hamamelis virginiana
TATATATATATATATATATATATATATATATATATATATATATATATGAAGACAATTTAATTTTTTAAAAAAATATATATAGCCCAATGGGGCATTGCTTTGCCTCACGAGTCACGAATTCTCACTTTTGTCATGTTCCATCCCAACTCGATGCGGGTTTGTATGATTGGAACAAAAATTCCTTTTTTCCCTTAGGATGGAGGGGGTGGGGTTTCCTATCCCAAGCATGTCTCATTTGAAGGGTTTTGAGGAAACTGGATTCGCAGCGGAAGACGAATAACAAAAATTTTGTAAAACATGATTCCTTTCATCAAAACCAAACAAGGAACGAACACAAACATAGAATCATGAATAATAAACCAAGAATGCATTTAAACAATTTAAATAACACTTACTTGATTGCTTCTGATGTAACTTTGATTTAAGCTTCAAAGCAGATGAAGCCTCCAAGGTATCCACACAGGCACAAGACCTCAAGAATCCTTGCTACTCCTCAACTCTTTGGAAGAAGCAAGCTTAGAGAGGAAGAGGGAGAATTCGGCTATGGAGAGAGAGAGCTCTAGGGATTTCAGCCTTTAGGGTTTTCTCACTTCTGTTAGCCTCCTCTAATGTGAATGAAACAATTCCAATTTTGCCCTCATTGATAACACTTTATCAATAGGCCTTCACTAGTCATGAGTGACATCTGGTAATATATCATGACATACCCTAGGTATGGGTGAATAGCAGAACTAAATGAACCCTTTATGTTACTTAATCCTTCATCCCCTAATGTCACTGTTAAGATAATCAGGTATGGTTATAAGTCAAACCCTATCTTAACAACTTGATATATGTTCCACAAAATATAATCTCAATAAGGTGAATCCGATGAAACTCTTTTCACAGTTCACCTATCACTCCGGCCAGAGATTCAATATGAGAATTATCTTTGTGAACAAACCCTGACATTCTCTCTCATCAAAGATGAGAGTGATGATTCCTTCTTGTGCACTCATTTACCTTCATACATAACTCACCAAAGCCAATGAGTACACCCTGATGGTTAAGGATGTATGAGATACTATCAAACTCTAATGACCTATGCACTAGATAACTATGGTGCCTCAGGTTTAAGGATTACCAAATAAATGGATGTAACATAAAGAATATTCCTTTGACTTAAACTCCATAAGAATATTCTTTACAGATTATGTTCAGTGTACATGTTCTCTAACATGCACCCACAAATTAACTATAGTGTCACTACACTGATAGGAAGACTACCTATCCTCCCATTGGAGCTAGTTTAAATCTGTGCTACTCTTAATGGTTTATAAATGTCCACTTTAATAAACCTATGAGTAGGAACTCTTTAGAATAATTGTGTATGTGAAATATCAGTCTCCCTATCTCAACATCTTGAGATGTATATTTCTCTTATCATTTATTCATGGACCTTATCATATATATATATATATATATATTTAAATATACAAGACAAGTTATACCTTCTAATTAATATAATATGAAATTGATCTTTAGGATTGGTTTTAGGGCATATCTCCAACATCATTGCCATAAGGGGTGCAACTCGATCCAGTTTAGTTTGGTTTGGAATAAAATTGGAACTGAACCAACCTAGGTTGGGATCTGCCAGACTTAAATCAAAACTGAACCAAGTTTCACTTATAACTGAACTGAACTGAGGTCGGGTTGGTTTGGTTCTCGATTTGACAAAATCACTTAAATCTGTCCCAGACAATGTGTATTTTGATGAAAAAATGATCTTCTTCGGACATGAGAAAAATATTATCTTTGAATTGATTTCCTAATCACGTATTTGCAATATAACCTAGAGTAAGGTGAATAGATCTCCTTTTCATAACCAAATAGATTGAACTAAATTGACCAGTTGAGTTCAGTTCTCTGTTTGAATCAAAACAAGTTGCACCCGTAGCTGTCATCTCTAATTGATAAGATTATCTCCACTTAAGCAGTGAGTACATTAGTGGTGTTCTCATCCTTTCATTTTGTAATCCCCTTCTTTCTTGTTTTGATTTAATGATTGTTGATTAGGAAGGAAAACAAATATTAGTGCTGGTGGAGTGTATACATTTATATACTCTCCAATGTAGCATGGACACTTCTATAGAGAAGTACCTATGCTGGACCTGTGTAGGGCAAACTTCTTTGACACTTTTTGGACTCATGTTTGACAAGTGTTCCGGAAGTGTTTGTAATTTAAAATTTTCATTTTTTATTTTTTTATTTTTACTTTTTATCTTAGACACCCTGCAGAGCTCGGCTAAACTGTGTTGGACATGTAATGGATAGTTTGGGATATGGCTTTTCTTTCATTTTAAAAATAGATTATAATTTTAAAAATTAAAAGACTATAATGGTGTGCAATTGTGCATGCAAATTATAAAAAAACTTGGTTCATTTTCTAATTAAAAATTGAGAGATATGGTGGTTTCAATTTTAGTACTGAACACGACTTTACTCAATAAAGCCTTATTTCCAACTTCAATCAAAGAGAGTAATGATCCTCTCTCTCTCTCTCTCTCTATATATATATATATATATATATATATATGTTTGTATATTTTGTATGTTGTCATGTACACGTCGTCTCGAGTTTGTGCTTTGTGTCTATATCTATTTCTGTGCCATGCTCCCTCCTCTTATTTCCCTCTCCTTTTAGTCCTTTCTTTTTTGTTCTTCATCTCTTGTACTAAGGAACCCTAACAATCTCTTTGAAGGATGTTACCATCATAGGGCCTAGAGTGGAGTGCTTAAGACTATGCATAGCATTGTGAAGAATTTCCTCTTATCTGTTGATATGAAATAAATTTGTGTTCAGATGTTGCATTGCAACTTGTTTTGAAGCGTATTAAATAAAAAGGGTTAATAAATGCTTCTAGAATTTAGTTTTCTTAAAACACATTTTCTTTTCCAATAACTCATTTTGAAGAAACCAAAAGAACTTATTTTTGTTTTAACTATTAAAAGCTGTGAAGATAATTAGTTCCTTTCCTAGTAAAGCACAGGGGTTAATGATGACCTGTGAATTGCGCTCATTAGTTCCTTTTTCTTTAACAGCTGGCAAGATGTGCTTGTAACCAATTTTCTCATTTCGACCAAACAACATTCAAGAGAGAAGTGCTTCTATTAATATGTGTTTTATTGGGGTGGGGTGGGGTGGGGTGGGGTGGGTTGGTGAATTTTTATTTAACAATAATCGTATTGAGACATCCTTCTGTCACTTGCTTATCTCCTTTGCAGAGATCATTGTGGAACTTGGTTACTGCTGGTTAGAGAATGTTTCATTGAAATAAGTTATAATATTGGATTGAGTGGAGTGATACTTTCAAGAAACTTGAGATATTATAACACTTAATTTGATTTTTGGATCATACTTTCTGCATTCTGCTATTATAAAAATTCAGTTCATTTAGAGGATTCTGTATTGAATTTTGAACCAATAATCAAATGTTTGCAGGTTGCATTTGCTCCAAGAGAACCACCGCCAATGCAATTTTTGAGAATTATCAAATTTGCTGGAGTTACTTACAATCTTTATATTCAAAGCCTGCCCCAATTTGGTCAGGTGTTTTTTGTGTAAATTTTATTGTTATTCAATTTTAATTACATTTATGATTTAACATAAAGTTTTTTTTGTTAACTGCATAGTTGGTATTTGGCATCATTGCTACCAATGTAGATGATTTATTTCTTGGACTCTTGCTTTTGCAAAATTGACGTTGAATGCCACCTATCCATGAAAAAGGAAATAACAACCATGCTCCTGAAGCACTTTACTTCATCCGTCTTTTAAATGTAGGATTAAAAGTAAAGTGAAGGGTCGATGGATCATCTCTTCCTTCACTATTCTGTTTTGGATGATATTGGATGCTGTCCAAAACGGTTAAGGAGTTGAATCAATGTTGGTGTTTTAACGTCAAAGGAAGAAATTTTAAGATCACATGGAAAGCTTCTCCTTTATGTCTTTTTCGGTGTCTGTGGAAAGAAAGGAATGGAAGGATTTTTGAAGGCAAAGGGCTACAAAGTATTAGTATTAAGGAAAGGTTATTTTATACACATTTTATACACTTTTCAGCTCTTCCTTTGGGTTTCTTGTTTTGGGTCAGACGGCAACCTTGTTTTTCGATTTTCTAGATTCTCGGGGTGATTTTTCTCTTAGCGTATACTTCTTTTTCTAATGTTTTTTGGTTTTTGTTTTGTTTGTTTTGTTTTTTTATTTGTGAATAATATACTTTTTTTTTTCCTATTCATTTTTTTTCTTTTTCTTTTCTTTTCCTTTTCTTGTGGTGGGTTGACTGCATTAATCCAAAATTATGTAACCTGCATTTATTGTATTATATATATACACTCTATATTAGATATAACATTTTATAAAGTGCTTTTTACATGTGTATAAATTTGGATTTGATTTTTAATGCATTGGATTCACCTATATTAAAACATGATCAGTTGGTTAGCAAATCAAATAAATTTGGGGTGTTCATAGATTATCTGATCATAATGTGTTACTGAAACCAGCTAAATGGTTTAAGCCCTGTTTGGTTTGATGAAAAAAAAGAAAAAAAAAATGGAAAAGACTTGGAAAACATGTTCCATAAGTGTATTTAAAAATTGTTTTCTAAGAAATTTCTTGAAAACAGTTCATTTTTTTGAAAACGTTAAAAAATTGTTTTCCTTGTTTTAACAAACTTGGGCACGTTAATGACCGAAAATAACCTGAAAACAGCCCGGTTTTGAAGAAAACATTGTTCTTGTTTTTGGAAATTAAAATGATTTCAGAAAACTGTCTCGAGTTATGAATCAAATTGGCCCCTAGTAATCAATTGGATTAGGATGAAATTTGTATCATGTTGCAAGAGTAGTAGAGTGGTTATGGTGGAGGTGGCGGGCGCAGCAGTGGTGGTGGTTGTGGTAGTGTTGGCAATGGTGATGGGTTGCGGTGGTAGTTTTGTTGGGTATAGCAAGATGGTGGTAATAGTGGTGGTGTTGGTGTGGTGGTGATTATAGGGGCTGCTAGTTGGGTGGTGGTGGTGGATGTGGCAGTGGGTAGTAGAGTGGCAGCAGTAGTGGTGAGTGGTGTTGATTAGGTTTTCTTATAGTATCACTGAAAATCTTAAAAAATTATTATAAATTATGTTCATTAATATTAATATTGGTCACATTTCAGTGAAATGGATGATTGAGTGGAAGGTCTTTAACCTAAAAGTTTCTGTTTATTGTTTTTGTACAGGATGCAGCTTGGGAATCATTGCACGAGCTACAGAATTCAAGAAATTTGACATCATGTAAGTTGTTGGTTCATTTTTTTAGCGTATGGTACTGTGGGATAAAAATTGTATTTAATATACTTTGAATGTTAAGAGTTCACATATGGTAGCTACGTACACAGCTGTATGGCTGTATGACTTCTGAATGCCTGTCAATTCCTTCATAATTGATGACTTGGCTCTTTGCTTTATGTCAGTAGTTTACTGCTTCGTTTTATGTCACAAACATTTTATGTTTCTGTAGGAAGACTATTTTGATTTATGATCCTTTAAAGTATGTTATGACTTATGGGAGTAGGAACATATGATTGTAGATCAATCTCTTTCATTCCTACTCTTTTAGATATGTAACTGAATATAAAAAATCGTGCTGCAGCCTTTGTTGCTTTATTTGGAGGCATTCACTTAATGAGTAGTGATGGCAACAGTCTGAATGCTTTGCATAAGAATTAAGAACCTAAAGCATCATACTGTTTCATTGACTTTGTCGGGTCTGATTTGATATGTTCCCTTCCAGCTAATATTTACTTTGAAACTTTTCAAGATGTTTTTTATTTTTATTTTTATTTTTATTTTTTTATTACCTTCTATATTAGCAACAAAGTAATGCAGCAAAAGGGGAGATATGGATATTCAACACCGCCCTGGAGATATTAGTTTTATTCTTTAACGTTACCCTTTTGTAACAAGCTGAGCTTTATAATGCTCAAGAGAGCCATTGTAAATAGTCTTCACCTTACAAATCTATGTACAACTAATAAGATTTTTACCATCAGGCAATGGAACCAACTCTTAAGAACTAGCCTTATCAAGAGCAGTCCATTCATTTTGTATTGTATTTATCCAATCGGGATTATTACAGGCTTCTTTATAGGAATGAGGTCGAAATGAGAATGAATAGAAGTAAGAAAAGATCGATAAAAAGAAGAAAAGCATGTATTAGAAAAGCCAAGTTTTATATGAGGATTACAAAAAGGAACAGGATACCTGCGTTTAGATAGATTGACATCTCAAGAAGCAGTGTTGGAAACGTTGGAGCATTGCTTAGCCTCTTGCATAAAAAACGATTCTCATTAACCCAGACAAAAGAGAGATACAAGCCTGTGTTTATAGGAGAAGCTAATAACCCTACTATTAGGAAAATAGAAACTACTCAACTACCTATACAAAAGTAAAATATAAACTACTTATATAAGAAGACTAAGTTACCCTTATTAATAAAATATATTTTAAATCTCACACTCCTTTCCCTGGGTTAGACATCATAGATCTAAGTATTTAACAAAACATACAATAAATGAAAAATTAACAAAACTTTGAAAAATACATTTGGTGATTTTAGATTTGACGTTGAGTCTTTGATAAAAGTTTTGGTTACAAATCTGTCAAATCTTTGCTTAAAGTAGTATATTAAGGTGGAAGAGAAAGAATGTGAGAAAATGGAGGAACAAGGGTGAGAAAATGAGAATAAGTAGTAAATATGAGCTGCACAACCTTTTTACACAAGTAAAGGCCTATAATGACCATTATAGTGTTCTTTTTCCAGCACACCCAGTATCGGCTTGTAAGGGGTGTTGATAGTGTAAAACTCTAGTTAAAATCAAGACTAATGAGGGGCCGCCACTTGGCCCTTTGACGAAGTCGGCCCGTGACACCCCCCTTTTCGACAAAGTCATCGCATCACCCCAGCTATCAGGGCCATGTCACAAATGCAATGTCAGGGTCCCTAGGGGGCCGGATCACAAATGTGACCCAGGGTCTCAAGACCTACCCTTTCCCTCCGTCGAACTCCCCACCTCGACAGAGCTATCTGTCCCAAGGCGGGATGCCTTCCATAAGGATGCCTACTTGGATGCTTATCTTCGTATTAAAAGATACGGCGAGTGAGCGACCATGGTTCCCCATATGTGAGGTCAAGATAGGGTGAGTGCCTTGTTCTCTCTTGCCTTGTTCTCCCTCCGATCGTTGGGGAAGGGGATCACCCATTGCCTTAGCCTTTTTGAGAGTGCAGCCGAGGTGACGTGTTCTAACTTCCAAGACACGTGGCGAATGTAGCGCACTTTCTGTAATGCAGACATTTACCCGTTGCATTTAGAGCTGTGCATGCATGCATAGCTGACAGTATGTAGGGCCACACCCCTCGAGGTTGCATGTTCTTGCTATTGGCTCCATATGACCTTACCTCAGACCTGGAGTAGGTTAGCCTATGGTTGTATGCATACATGCATGCAAAGGTGGTAGAGGCTTTTAAGTTTCCTCATTAGTTTAACCCCATACCTCCTACCGCTATTTAGCTGTTCCTCACTCTTTGTCCTACTATAAAAAGCGTATACTTCCACAGGGAAGAGGACAAGAGAGTTAACATCAGCAATACGTCACTAACTTGAGATCAGTGTTTATAATTGTGCTCATTCTTGCCTTCATGAGCTATATGCCCTTGGGGAAGGGTCTAGGTCGACTTCGGTCCCCTTCTATCACACCTGGTCTCTCTTGAATTGCTCCGTTCCCCTTCTCTAAACCCAATTCCCGTGTGGTAAGAGCTGTCTCATGTGGCTAACCTCCAGTTTAGAAACCCTCCACAGTTAACCATTGTAAACAAATGGCAATGGACAATTCTCAAACAATTATGTAACGATTGATATTTAAAACCTTGATCAACACTCTTCTGTGATAGCCGTGTAAGTACGTTGCTATGGGCATGTATTGGTGATTCCCTTATTGTTTGGTGTCATCCCTAGCTGTGAATGGCTAGTGCCACCGATGCTGGGCCAATTATGGATGGTAAGTGGTTTTGTTAGGTGAGGTGACATTGAAGTTTGGTGCTAAATTGATGTTGTCCCAACTAGAGACACTAGAGAGGGGTGAATAGTGTCTAAGGCAATCCTATACCAATTTTATAATTCACAAGCAATTAATCAAATGTAAATAGCAAGATAAGAAAATAATGCAGCAAATATAAAGGAGATAGAGAGCAAGAGAAATCAAACACCGATTTTAACGTGGTTCGGCTCCAAGCCTCTTACGTCCATGCCTGAAGCACCAAGCTCAAGGATTTCCAAATCCAATAAGATGATCCCTTTGACCGGTAGAGATCAAACCTTACACCTAGAAACTTGAGTTTGACAAACAAACTCCAAGTTTTACCAACAAACTCCAAGTTCTACAAGAGGGATACCCAAACCCTAGCTTCCAAGATGATTACAAGAGTGGAGTACAAGAGTATGTGTTTCAACAAGCTGATTATATAACAAATAAGCTTCACTAATAGCTCTTCAACTGTTAATCATTAATCAATGCTCTTTGAGAGGTAGTTGAGAGAGTTTTTGCTTATGGAGGATTGAATGCTCTAGAGAAATGAGAGTTAATGCACTTGGTAGAGTTCAAATGAAGGAGGAAGAGGCAATAAATAGCATTCAGCCAAAAACTAGCCGTTGTCCTCCCATCCAATCACAATCTAGGGTACCGTTTGAACGGTCTCAATGAAAATGCCAATTTTCGTTCTAACGGTTAAATCCTCCAAAACACAGCCCTTGTACTTTTCAATCAGGGACTACTGTTAGAACGCTTCTGTTACCGTTCGAACGGCCTTGCCAGAGTTAGAGTAAAAATGAATTTTGAGAAGAATAAGGCAAGAGGCCATTTTTCAACCTTGATATAGTCATCACAGTCTTAGAAAAAAGTATTACCAAGTAAATAGGTTCATGGAAGTGATGTGTATCTCCTAAGGTTAAATTATGGTCATTTTGAGCATTCTTAGCTTTTAACAATTTGAGAGCTTTACAAATGACCTAAGACACTCATAATACCAAAGATCAATAAAGTATAATGTCTTGAGATGTCTTGAGTCTTCTTGAATTCTCTTTGAGCTAGGCTTTGGCTCAACCCAAGTGCTTGGCTTGTGTCTTGCTTGAGTCCTTGATGCATTCATATAAGTTCTAACAAGTATGAATCTTGCATCACTAGATAAACATATTATCTCACAAGACATGTTTGTTATCATAAAAACTAGACCTAAAATGTCATGAGGGAAGCGATAAGGCTAACAATAGTTTGACTACTTTGATATATTGAAAACATAAAGAAATTGCATGATGACAATTGGATTATAAATCAAACCTTATTTGGTAGTAGTATCTTGTATGTTAATGTAAAACCTGTGTCATGTGTGGGAGTCTCACATTTGGTCAGATTTGATGCCATGCATTTGTGTTTTATATCATGTTTGACTATTGCAATTGAACCATTGCTGATTGTTTCAAACATTGATTAATTATGCAGTTTCAAGTTCAAGTGAGGGAATTCCAAGTAATCCTTGCATTCCCAGAGGATACGAGTTGTCATCAAATGCAAGTGATACAAAACTTTTAACATCCCATCCATCCGGAAACTTTTCTGCGTGCAGATTGGAAGTGTTGGCATTGTTAAAGAGAAACCAAGGTAGCATCCTCTTCTGCTCCTTCAGTTTGATGAGATTTTGAGCAGTTTTTGATTTGATTGCCTTCTGTTGTCAAATTTATTATTTCTTTTGACCTACCCAGTACACTCAAACAGAATATTCCTTTATTATTACAGCTTTATGTCTAGCATTTACCAAAGAGAAAAGAAAGAAAAATGGAAAAAATATGTCTACTACATGTGGGAACCCATGTGATAACTTGTAATGACAATTGGAGAGATACATACACAGAACAGGACTAGCACTTCAAATCAGTTTGATTCTACTACTTTGCTCGTGCATTATTGCCACTATTAACAACACAAACTTGTGATAGCGATATTGATTTCTTGAATGGACGCAACCATCTTCTGCATCATTGAAAGCCATTAGTGCTAAAAGGGCATAAAATCTAGGAAGAAAATTCACGTTGGATGAGATCAAATAGATAGGTTTGAAAGAGACGCGGAGAATCCATTCCTCTTATCCTCAAGGTCAAAATTTCTATTTGACTTAAGAAGCTTGTAAAGTGATAGCTAAGGTTTTGTCTAAAAGACTTAAAGTCGTCTTGGATGTTACTATCTTGTATGTTTAAAGAGCTTTTCTAAATGGTAGCAGGTCACAAATTCAGTTCCTATTGCCAACGAATGCATAGAGACGGTTTCTATAGGAAGTCAAGTTTAGGAGTTAATTATGTATGTGAATGGTTTGGGTTTAGGTAGATGAAGTGGCTGTTGATGGGTAGGGTTCTTGTTGTGAGTAAAAGAGGTGAATTTTCCGAGTTAGTGCTGTCTGGGTTGATGAGATAGCAAGAAGGTGTTTCAGAGGGGACAGTAAGGCAACCAGTGGGGAACTTCTAAGGTGTGGTAGTAAGATATATATATATATATATATATATATATATATAGAGAGAGAGAGAGAGAGAGAGAGAGAGAGAGAGAGGGGATCCAAATAGTATGAATGCTCTTGGCCCTCGGAAGTTCTTAGATGAGAGATTATCAATCTCAGAGCATCCAACTTTGGGAATTTTCATCCTTGTAAATGAGTCATGAATGGCCTTTATATAGAGATCAAGGCTCCCATTTGGTTAAATTCTATATGTCGAAGCATCAGGCCATTACGAGCCTCTTTCCACTTATAGTTGGGCCTTTTTACCGCGGACATTGGAGGTAGTCTCACTTGCTTTGGGAGATTTATAATATTTCTTCTGTATTGGGAGTTCGTGGGTGGTGAGAACCACACTTGAGAAGGCGGACTTGTTAGCGAAAAGAGGGGAGATTACTCGAGAACACTAGAGGACAATTTTATTTTATTTTATTTTATTTAACAAGTAAACATTTCATTAACAAAGAGGTGAGAAGGTGATGTAACGTCGCCCTTAAAGTAGAGAATAAGATTGCTTAGAATCAAGTGTAGGTGGGCCACAACCTTGTTTTCTTTAGAGTTTGTGGAAGGGATGATGGTCTTTGGGTTTGTAGATGGAACAAGGGTTAATTTGATGGTGGTTTAAAGAAGAAATGACAAGAAATGAGAAGGTTAAGTTTGCTGTAATTTCTGGACAGAATGGGAATTTTTTGGTTTTTCGTGGTTAACTGTACAGAAAATTAGAGTTAGGGTTTATGGCGAAAAGTAAGGGTTTTATGGTTGAAATTGAAGTTAAAGAATTGGCTAGTTGTGGATTAGAGAAGTGTATGGTTAATGTTGTCAATTAAAATAGAGAAGAAGAAGCAAAAGAAGATAAACCTTAATTGAATGCAAAAGTTGCAGAAAATTTTGAATCTCACAGTTAATTGAATGCGGAAGTTGCAGAAAATTTTACTAATCAATTGTACATAATTGTGCCTACAGCTACATGCCTTGCTTATATAGAGAACCATAAAGACCTACTTCTAAATTCTAATCCTTGAGAAATTAGAAACTTATAAAACAAGTAAAATACTTCTTACTTAAGAATCAAACTATTTTAAACAAGAATTAAATTTAACTAAACTTATAACCAAACCTTCAAACTTTTAACACCAAACAAACATAAATCTGTAAAATTACCAAAATTTCCCTAAACATAGGAATTTTATATTTCTCAAATCTAAGGGGAATCGAACCATGTAGGTTCAACTATACCCCACCAAACATGTTCCTTTCCATGTGGCACGTATAATTGGGTGTTTGTTGCATCGGTGGGGTCACATAGCCGTTCCGAATTTTCTAAATTTCATTTACATCATTATTCTCTAGATGGGAAAAAAAAACTTGACCTTGAGTTTTGTAGTACTGAATAAGTAAACTTCCTTGACTTTGAACTTGTTTTCCTCATCTTCCGGTAAGAACTTTGAATATTATGTTGCTTTATCATCGTCATGAGAGAGAATCATGAGTATATTAAGAAATCTGAATTTCCATTGGTACCATTGAATTTGTCTAGAATGATAGAATCAAGTGAAGTAATTGGTGCTATAAGTACATACTTTAATTAATTTGGAAAAAGAATTGTTCATATCTCTTTTAGCTCTGTAATTTGTTATTCTGGCTCTTTGTGAATATCAAGATTGGATTTCTTTTCTTTTACCTCTTTTTTTGCCTTTGGTACTGTCAATGATGGTTTAATAGAGATTTAGAGGGAAGAAATTAAAGAGGTTGCTACAATTCTATTCATCTACCCCCCCTCTCTTTAACTTGTGATGCAAGCTTAGAGTGTATTGAGAGTTTGTCAAGAAGAAAGCGAAAATGAGTTGCTGTGTGAGTTTAGGTGAAAAAGTTGGTAACTTGAAGAGGGTGAAATGAAAGGTAGCTAAATAGTTTAGGCCTAAAAAAGCTGGTGAACAAAATGTCCGTTAATCTCAATATGTTTAGTACGCTAATGTAAAACATAGTTATGAGCGATCTGAATAGCACTCTGACTGTCACAATAGAGAGGAGTCTGGGAAGAGGTAAGGGAGACACCCAAATTAGAAAGTAGTCGACCTAGCCAAACAATTTTGGTGGTAGCCTGGGCCATAGCATGATACTCAGCTTTAGTAATAAATCGAACAACTGTTCTCTGCTGCTTGTTATTCTAGGATATGAAAGAGTCACCTAGAAACACACAGAAGCTAATTATGGACTCAATGATATCTCTAGCCTAGACAGAATCAGCATAGGCACATAAAGAAAGGTTAGAATTAGAGTAGAAGACATGTTAGAATTACAGTAGAAGACAGGTTAGAATTAGAGTAGAGACACAAGCTTTGAAAGATAGTACCTCGGAAATGGTGCAAAACCCCTAATAAAGTGGCCTAGCAAGTAGTATGAGGAGCAGAGACAAACTGGATAAGGATGTGAACAATATAAACAATATCAGGGCGAGTCATTGTGGGATAAAACTAGACTTCCAACCAGCTCATGATATAAGGAGGGATCATCCAAGGGAATACTATCAGAAGGAGAGAACTTAGTATGCAGCTTAATGGGAGTATCAACCATCTTAATGTCAGAAAGTTGAGTGCTTGATTCCTAAAGTTGTTTATGATCCCAAGTGTAGGATGTAAGTGTCAAGCATAGTACATGGGAGATCCCATGGTCATTTCCATAGACTTGTTTGTGGTTCAAAAGGAATCCTTAGAGGTTGCCACCCAAAGAATGTACAACAATGTAAACTGATGATTGGTGAGTTGTAGGAGTGTTCAGTGATTAAAACAATGCAAATGAAATTCGTGAAACAATGGACGTAAGAAGGTTAAGCTCTAGGGTTTCATCCCATCCATACCTTGGGTTATGACTTCTCACATGTATAACTCAATCAAAATCCATTAATGAATGGTTTGATTGGGAGATTTAGCATTGAAAGCTTGAAGACAATAAAGCTTTAGTGGATTGATGGTAAATGCTCTTAGGTGGCGTTTGGTTGCCAAAAGTATTTCTGGGGAAGTGTAATCACTTTACATTACAATGTTTGGATGTGTAATTAAAGGTGGGAAAGTGGAATCTAGGTGGCAAGACATCACATAAAAAGCTGGAATCTCAACCCCACGAAGATCGTGGGTTTGCTTCGTGATATCTTCACGTAGTTGGAGAATTAATTAACATAAGGGCATCACAACGAGGCGCTTACAAATTTCACTATGGACATCCAATTTTCAATTAACTTCTATGCCTTAAAACACTCATTATAAAATGAGGAAGCAAAGATACATGTTTAAGTTACATCCAAAGGAGAAACAGTATGATTCATGCTAATGAAGACATTTCTAAATTTATTGTTCACATTATCACTTCAAGTATCAATTAGGCATTTAAATGAAAAATATAATACCCTGCATAAATATGAAAACTTTTGAATGATAACATTAATAGACTAACTATGCTGCTAGACATATATGTTGATAAATATTTTGATATATCAATAAATACTTTTACAGTTTTACATCATAAACTATCTTCTATACCAACAAATTTTGGAAAGTAGCACCCTCGTACCTTTGTTGTTGTTTATGAAAGGAAAAAAATAGTAGGATTTTTGAAGGCGCTGAATTGAGTGGTATTCTTTTAAAGAGAGGTCTTATAGTACTCTCTGTGTGGGTTGCTCAAAATTAGTTAGGAGGAACCCTTGTTTTGAACTCGTGTCCATTGTTAAGTTTTTATCTTTTTGTATATGCCCTGTATACTAGGATTTTGGCTTCTTTTGTGTGTGTGTGTGTGTGTGTGAGTGATATACTTACCTTTCATTGAAAAAAAAAAACACAACAAATTTTGGATATATAAACATGTCTGTAGACATTGAAACTCAAATGTGCTAGTGGACATATATTGATGGATTTTGGTGACATGTTTATATATGTGTGTGTGTGTGTGTGTGTGTGTGTGTGTGTGTGTGTGTATTTATTTATATAACATTACAAATTTCTTATTTCTCTACATATTTGATCTATGATCATGTTGATGGACATTGAATCCCCCAACCTAAGCTAGTATGATCAAGCATTTTTTAATGTATATAAATAGGTTATACCAATTAAATTGATGCATGATGCATTTGATGGCTAAAATTGTCTGCTTTTCAGCCATGGTCTTGAAAGCATTCCATTTTTTTGGGTGTTACAAAATGCATTCCTTCTACATGTTATCTTTGTTCCCCC
>JAESVK010000168.1:297446-314929 GCA_017140935.1 Hamamelis virginiana
CCCCCCCCTCTCTCTCAAATATATATATACACACACACATGTTTATCATTCTTGTGGTGTTTATATTTTCGTATGAATTTTCTTTTTTTGTGTAATCCTTCTCATCTGAATGATCTCTGTTTGACATATCTAAAACTCAATGCTTCTTTACTTTTACATCAGCCATTGAAAAATCATATTTACTGATGATCTTTTTACCTTTCATGCAGTTAAATGCTTGCATCCACCGTGTAAGATCATCTCATCTTTCTTTATTGAGTTAAGAGGCAAGCCTGTTCCTCCAGAAAACTTCTTCTACATTTCTGAGGTTTGTAAACAATGATAGAAGCTGGAATTTAATCGTTAACAAATTCAGTTAAAAAAAGTTTACTGGTTATTCTATGGACTACAATTACATCTTTATGACAGGTAAAGGACTTTGTTTGTTTGTAATTCCTTGTGCCAGTATTAGATCATTTGATGTGACAATTTGTATGACGATCTTGTTGGAGCTTCAATGAAGGTGGTATGGCATTTTTGTTTGTCCACAGCCTGTTGCTTTTGACCTCAAATGTCTAATCACTATTTACTAAGAAGGGCTTCATTCGTAGATGATAAGGATAGTGACAGCCTGTTGCCTTTGACCCCGAATGTTTATGGCCATTTACTAAGAATGGCTTTATTTGTAGATGATAGGATGGTGATTGAACGCACTGGCATCAAGTGCTGGATACTTTAAAGGAGAATAAATTGTTAGTCATTTTCAAAAACTGCACCTTCACTATTGATAAATTGAACATTTTAGGGCATATTGTTTTGGCAGAAGGAATTATACTAGGGTAGAACTGTAGAAGAAACCTGGAGTTAGCTTGCATGATCACATCTAATTAGTGATGCAGTGATTAATGATCAGTGATTTGTCTAAATTTCTAGTATTGTGATTGGTCGTTACTAATTGCATGATAAGTAGAGCATTTGTTTGGAACCCTTGCACTGAGGAAAGTTGGAGCACTGAAGAGAGTTTCCAACTTGTCACTACTAAGATGACTAGTGGATGTGCCTTAACTTTATAGGACATCGATAAGCTTCTTGAGGTGGACTATGATGCTTCTTATTTAAGCATTGGAACCATGAATCAACTTTGATGCACGGACACAGCTTTAGAGAAGCTGTGGCCCTGTCATGGACAACTTTTAACACTTAGCGGACATGTGTCAGACATGCCTTAGTTGTGTCCATTGTCCAATATGTAAAAGTACATTTATTTTACAGAGCAGATATAGGGACCAACGTGGATCAAAGGACATGGATGAAAAATTTCTCTTTTATTTTTTATTTTTAAAGACAAAAGGTGTCTAGGTTGTCTCAACAACTTAAAAAAGAATCACAACCATCTATTATTTTCACCAAAACAATGGGTATGTGTTCCTTATCATCTTCATATTTTTGTCCTCTTCCCTTTCTCCATCTTTGTCAGTCAAAACTTTTAATAGTTCTCCTTATTTTCATAATACCTTTTATATCTACAAAGTGCCTTCCCACCATTTTTATTCTTATTCAAACACTATGGTATTCTAATTAACACTCATGGCCCTTTTCGAAGAAATGATTAACGATTTCTCAGCTATTTTATTAATTTTATTCAAGTATCACTTACTAATACAGTTCAATCTTCAAACACTGAGAAATCTGAAGAAAATTGCATTGAATTGAAGGAAATGCATCGAAATTATAGGGAAAATCAAGAAACAGGAGCTGTATGCTCTGTTTTCAGGTATGAAATTTAACAAAATGATATCTAAAACTTCTTCTCTAACCTCTAACCATCTATATGTAGGCTTCTAACAAACTCCTAATACAAGAGAAACTAAAGCAACGTGGCTGATGCACGAGTTAAAAAGACAGCAAACACTAAAATAACAGTAGCTATCTTCAGTAAGTAGTATTAGAAGGTCGAATAATACTCCCCCTCTCAGAAGAAACTTGCTCACAAGTTTCAGCTGCAAAATATGGTATCAATCAAGATTAACCAATCAAATAGTCCATCATGTGTCTTATAAACATGAATATGCTTCACAAATATTTTACAAGAAGGCATATCCTTAACATCATCAAAGCTACAGTTCTCTACAGAGCCTCCTCTTCATGATCTTGGAAACAAATTCTGCATTGCTTAAGGCAATTAATTCCTCCGTAGTTAAACCTTTAGCTCTATCACTTTGAAATGTAACTTTAATGTAAAATCTTAAAGTATGCTAGATTAAATCCTCATTCAACTTTTTTTTTTTTTGTTTTTTTTTTCAAATTTGCATTCTCACTAATCTTTCCAGCTAGGTGATTGTGCCTTGAAAGGGCTTATAATAACTGTCCAGCAATAGTTTCTATAATCCGGTGGCATTCTTGTTATTTTCTTTTTATTTGCTGTCATGTTTTACTTGTGAGCTGTCATTTTGCTTCTTGTAACAGCCATGTGGCTATAGTATTTCTCATATTAGTTGTCAGAGAGTTAGTTACAAGTTGTTAGGAGTTAGATTATTAGAATCTCTATAAATACCTGTCTAGTAGTGAGAGAAGGTAACTTTTAGATGACATTTGGTAAATTCCAGATCTGTTTTAGATCAGTAACAGAGGTTTAGCTCTCTGTCCTTACTGTTTTACAGCATTTCTTTATAATTCCAGCATTCTTCTTCAATTTCTAATGCAATTTTCTTTCATTCCTTGCTGATTTGATCTTGATTTACATCATTTGGTATCTAGGCTTGCCCGGGGGTATTGACATGTGGGCCTGTGGTGACCAACGGATTGACCCTTTGACTAGGACCTCAAAGATCATGCAAGCGTGTATGATGCAGTCCCACATTGGCTGTGTACTGGGGTGTCTTGGGCCTTATAAGCATGAGGGCACCCTTACCTCAGCTTTTGGGGTTGAATTTTACCCACATCACTAGGAACTCTTTTAATGCATATTGAAGCAAAGACGCTGCTTTCATTTCTTCATTGACGGTTTCCTTTCCTAATTCACTCTTTGAATACTTTTTTAAACTTGCTGCCTTTGTTTTCTCTTCCACAGTCTCATTTTCTTCAATGTTTTCTCTTCCACAGTCTCCTTTCCTATTCCCATTTAAACTATCCCAGCATCTTCATAAAACAGCATCTTCACCACCAGTTACACCACCATGCAGCACTTAAGCAAATCTCCAGGATCTATCACACCTTTTCTTATTGTCAGTACTACATCAACATTTTATTACATCAATCGAACCTTTCTCATCTCTTTGCTCTTCCTTTCTGCATCATACCAGTACCCAACAGTCCATAGTATTAATTGAATCCTCCTAGCAGGCCTTCTTCTCCCAGTGTTGTATAAAGACAACACATTTAGCATTATTTTCTTATCTTGTCACACTACATTAGCACTTTAATAGAAAAGTTACTCCCCTTCAGTACTTCCGTTGCATCATACCATCAGAGTTTCAACACCAATTGCACTTGTAGCAAGCCTATCGCACCCTACCAGCAAGCCCATGAAAGGTTGTGGTGGACATGGATTCGTAATGGAAGACGAACGATAAATTTTTTTTATAGATTCGAATCCATCCATCACAATCCAGCAAGGATTTGAACAAGCATAGGACCAAGAGTATATCACAAGAATACATTTAAACAACTTTAAAGTAAACTTACTTGATTGCCTTTGATGTAACTTCGTCGCGAGCTTCAAAGTGGATGAAGCTTCCAAGGTATCCACACGAGCACAAAACCTCAAGAATCCCTTGCAACTAATCAACCCTTGAAGAGAAGCAAGCTTGGAGAGGATGTGAGGAATTTGGCTATGAGAGAGAGAGATCTTAGGGAATTCGGCCCTAGGGTTTCTCCACTAATTCTTAGCCTCCACAAAGTGATGAATAGGTTACTTAGTGCTAGCTTGATCCATCTCCTCTTATTTATATAAAATATTCCTCTTATTTATGATTTGACCCCTCACTTATTAACAATTCATAACAGGGACCAAATTAATAATAATTAGGAATATTCTCCTCTCACTAATTCTAATATTCTCCTCTCACCAAATTAATAATAATGAGGGGAGAATTAATAATAATTCTCCCATCACTAATATTCTCCTCTCACTTATGCTCTTAATGTGTGTGACCCTTTGGGTTCACCCCAACCTAATAGTGGACAGGGACATCTCAATGTCTCCTAAAAATAGAAACTTTCTATTTATGGTTCAATTGGAACAATTCCAATTTTGCCCTCATTGATAACACTTTATCAATAGGCCTTCACTAGTCATGAGTGACATCTAGCAACATATCATGACGTACCCTAAGTTTGGGTGAATAGCAGATTTAAATGAACCTTTCATGTTACTTAATCCTTCATCCCCTAATGTCACTGTTAAGATAATCAGGTATGATTATAAGTCAAACCCCTATCTTAACATCTTGTTATATGTTCCACAAAATATAATCTCAATAAAGTAAACCCGATGAAACTCTTTTTACAGTTTACTATCACTTTGGCCACAGATTCAATATAAGAATTATCTTTGTGAACAAACCCTGAAAGTGATGATTCCTTCTTGCGCACTCATTTACCTTCATACATAACTCACTAGAGCCAATGAGTACCGATTACACCCTAATGGTTAAGGATGTACGGGATACTATCAAACTATAATGAGCTATGCACAAGATAACTATGGTGCCTCAAGTCTAAGGATTACCAAATAAATTGATGTAACATAAGAATATTTTTTTGACTAAACTCTATAAGAATATTCTTGCCGATCATGGTTAGTATACATATTCTCTAATATGCACTCACAGATTAACTGTAGTGTAACTACACAGATAGGAAAGACTACCTATCCTCCCATTGGAGCCAGTTTAAATCTGTGCTACTCTTGATAGTTTATAAATGTCTACTTTAATAAACCTATGAGCAGGAACTTCTTTAGAATAAATGTGTATGAGAACTATAAGTCTTCCTATCTCAACAACTTGAGATATGTATTTCTCTTATCATTTATTCATGGACCTTATCGTATATATATTTAAATATACAACATAAGTTTTACCTTCTATTTAATATAATATGAAATCGATATGCTATTTAGGATTGGTTTTAGGGCATATCTCCAACAGCCTATACCTCAAATCGATCACCCTAGCTGATTCTTCTCATCAATTGAACCCTATTAAGATAGCAACACACCAATGTAATAGCACATCAATACTATCTACATTCTCTCTCTTTTATAGAAAAAATGTGGGATCGAGAAGTGTTGCTTTTATGTGCTAATTCTCCTTGAAAACTGTAGTCTTATCAACTCGAATCGACAACGCCTTTTCCCTCCACAACAAAAATATTTTTATGTATGAATCTTGAAAAGCATTGCTTGATGCTCATAGTGCATTCAGGTATCCTATCAAGTAGAAAGCAAAAAATGGTAAACTAATAAAAATAAACCAAACAAAAAGTGAGTGCCTAGTAATTTTGCAATAAGCCTAGACACCACTTCAAGCTTCCATAAACCAAACCAAGTGCCTTCAACAAATACTCATCAGCGAGTATTGCCCCGTTTTCAAAATCACTTGCCTGTTTAGTTTTAAAAAAAGTGTGCGCCTTTCACATTGGAGCCATAGTTGTTAAAAGCGCGCCTAGGCCCCTGGCTTAGGCGGGCTCAAGCTATAGGCTTTGCCAGGACTAGGCAAGGCGAGGTCTTCCAGTTGCAAAAAAGGCGTGCCTAGGTGAGGCTTTTTCCTGGGTGCAAGGCGTTCAAGGCATGCCTGAGGGATTAAAGCATTTGTAACCTTTTCTTTTATTTTTATTTTTTATTGAACTCTTATACTTTTCAATTTCCAGCAATTAGATTAGAATATTAGATCATCCATTTGGGCTAAGTTGTCAACTATTAAAAAGAAAAATGTAAAAAGGGTAGTTGGAAACAAATAAAGCAAAGAAAATTAAAAGCCCTAAGTTCTCAGGTTTCTTTTCCATGCAAATATCTATTTGTTTGGTTTTTCTTTTAGCTCTATTATATGCTCGGGCTTTAAAGCATACAAGGTTGAATCTATATTCTATAGGATTGAATCATATTATATATATTAAACAAAATTGATCATCCATGACAATATTAACTTGAGGTAGAGTTGGAATTAGAAAGTTGGCCAACTTGAGCTAGAAAGTAGAAACAAAAACCAATTGAGCTTATAGGCCAACAAATGAAAGTATTCAATTGTTTATGCGTAAATTGATTTATTTTTGTTAGTTGCATTTAATCAAATATTTTAATATTAGTTTTAAAAAAATAAGCGCCTCACTTCCCTCTGGCCCGCGCCTTTTTTGGCGGCTAGTCCCTAGGAGTCCTTTGCACCTAGGATGCGCCTTGCGCCTTTAATAACCATGATTGGAACATTATGTGCCCAATTTTGTTATCGTTAGCTTTAGCCTAACTTTCTTAAAGTATGTGGCTGTTTGAACAGGCACCTATGGTGACTATTTGAATCCTATGTATTATCCTCATGCATATTGGCCAAATGTTAGTTACTGTCGTCCATTTTCACCCTGTCTCTCCCTCTCTCTCTCTCTCTCTCTCTCCAGTGCTATCTTGTGCACAATGTTTGTGGCAAAAGGATTCTTGGTGGGCTTGTTGGTCAATGCATATTAAACTAGATGTGATAAAATGAATCAGTTAATTAGTTCACATATAACAAATATACTGGTAATTTTGTTCTACGTATATTGTGCTTGATTGTGTAGTTTATTTATTTGTATTATTTATCTAAGTGTTTGGGCATTTGATGCGGCTATCTTGCTTGGAGTGCAGTCTCTAATTGATTGAACTGTAATTGGCTTTGTATCATGAAGACGATATTTCCATGAGTCCACCTGCATATGCGGGAAATCATTGTCTTTAAGAAAGTTCCTTAAGTGGCGTGCCTAGCCCACATAATTATATATATTTTTACTATTTTATTGGTATTTTATGCATAGTCATTTTGTATTCATATTTATCATTTTTCAAGTTCTCTTATTGTATTTCGTCATCTTCATGGATTATTATATTATTTGAAATTATTGTGGATATCTCCAACAATTTAAATGCACTTATCTTCTCTATTATGCTCTTAATTATGATGATGAAGAAAATTAATGACTATGCTCAAAATAGTCAAACTTTAATTTTAATATATTAAGTGATAAAATTTTATGTGTTTCAATTAAAAGGCAAGTGCATTGCGCGTGTTAAAAAAATCCTAATATACTTGTGTTGTTCAATTTGTTTGAAAAGAATTTAATAAAGAGTAAAGTATACGTGCTCAGGTGTGTCCGAATTAGAAAAAAAGATGTAACTACCAATATACCGATTACAGCCACCGTGTGTCTATAATTGTCAATGGAAAATAGTGACTGTGGCTGAAAAATGAAGAGACATTTAGTTGTCGGAACATGCTGCCAAGCAATGGCATTGCTTTATTGTTTCTGATTTTTCTGATCTTTAGTATATTTTTTTTTGCTTGTAGAAACCAATGGTAATATGTGTGTGTGTGTGTACGGAATTGAGTATTAGCCGAGAGGGAGTGAACTTTTTGTTGGAATTTTTAGTTTTTTTTTTTTTAGTTGGTTTTTTTTTTTTCCTCAAGATTCATTTTTTAGTTTGATAGTGCATGGTATGGTATGCACATGTGATGCACCTTATCTTTCCTCTTTTAACAGCCACCCAATAATTCCTCTCTCTCTCTATACATATGTGTGAGCATGGGTGTGGGTGTGGGTGTGGTGTCAAGTGGCCGGGACACACTGTTTGTGTCGAAAGGATTCTTTGTGGGCATATCATCCTGTGCAGATTAAATTAGATGTAATGACATGTGTCACTGAGTTAGTACATGTGCATTCGATTTACCATTACATTCTTTCCACATATTACTTTTGATTGTGTTGTATATTTATTAATTATTTGTGTAAGTGTTTAGGCATTTGGCGTGGTTATCAATCTTGGAGTGTAGTCCTTGATTGATTGAGCTTGTGGTTGGGTTTCTAGAGACTATTTCCACGAGTCTACCAATTTGTGGGAAATAATTGTCTTTAAGAGGGTGTCTTAAGTGGCACACCTATCCCACATAATTATAAATAATTGCTATTTTATGAGCGGAAATTTATTTTCATCATATATATATTTATTGAATTTCAAGTTCTTTTATTTAATTTCTTTGTTAATGGATTAAATGAAATTTTAGTGAATGTCTCCAATGATTGGCTATACACATTTAAGGTAAGCAGGTATGGTTACACTAACCACTGGAGTTAAACTTCAATTGGCCTTAGAAAATTGATGGAGCACATTTGAAAACAAGATCTCTATCAAGAAGTTTGTGTTATGCAAAATGAATCATAAGAGTGTTTATGTGGAAAAGATGGAGCAATTGTTTCCTAACCTAACTTGAAGTAACCTAACCATAAAGGAAATGAACACATTTACACCAAATTTGAATGCGCTACATGTAATTTACCAGACTTCCCCTCAAAAAATTATTTCATCTTTGAATAGATATCATAGTTCCGATATGGTTACTTTTGCCTATTCTTAGGCTTTTTTTTTTTTTTTTTTTTTTTCTTGTTTTGTCAATCTAATTATTATTATTATTTTCTTCAATTTTCAACCTTCTACAGCTTTTTGGGTTGGATCCCAAGGCTTCTTTGTCTGAAGTGGAGGTGGCTGGGCAGCACTACTGTGAAGATGATTGGGATAAATTGAAAAATCAACATCGCAGTATTGATGATTTGGATTTGTCAAGATACTGTTTTTCTTCTGCATATATAGTGGCACTGTTGCATGACAATCTTGGAATCACCTTGGATGATAAGAGGTATTGTTGCTCTCTTTGCAACTGGTAGCTATAATACCAATCTTATTTATTTTTCTGTATATTTGGACCCATAATTTTTTTTGGAATGTGAAATAACATTCAATTCTGGATCTGTTTCCACTGAAGTTTCTATTATTACTAATTTATTGGACATGGATTTAAGTGGTCAGGGGCAAGGGCGATTGATGTCTTGCTGAGTCTTTCATGACCGATTTCTATAGTTGAATGCTCTCATCATTTGATGCTGATCCTTAGCATTATAATGGAATGGGCAGTCTTTATAGGTGGATGTGCTCCATCCATATTCCAATCTATGTGCCCTAGGAAGGGCTTATTCTCCAATTCTATCTACTGAACCTGAAACTCAACATAGTGATTCACCTAAGCATTTAGAAGGATTGTGGCCGTACTTTATTGAGTTTATTTGTTGAAGTTTTTGAAGGATAAGTTAGAAAGATTGACTATATATTCAACCCTAATACAATTTGTAAGTAATAATGTTATCATAATACCTCATAATAAATGCAACCTTACTGCACTCCCCATGTCTAGGTACCTTGATATTCTTAGTGCAATCATGCTGAACTGGGTTTTCTCTAAACTAATAGCTGTCTTATTTTCTCAGTACCAATTCAAAGGTAATGACACATTTATACGGTATAAATGTACAACATATTTACTTGCATTAGTTCATGTACAACATGTGCTGTGGGCTTGAAACTCAAAATCTGCACTCGTCCTAGCCGCGAGCAATAACTTTTTACCTTGCCACGCCCTTAAAAATCCATCAAACAAGACTATAGTAAGTAGAAATGCTTATTTTACTGAAATTAGATCCAGCCTCATGTAATCATGCTTAGCATATAGAATTTCCTTTCTAGCATTAGATTTTAGATAATGCAAATTAGTTGAATCAGTGAACATGCATGGTCTGATTGATAATACCAACAATAGAGGGAGTTGTGGGAGAGTTATGGTAAGGTGAGGGGAGAAACAATCATTTAATTATTTGGGTGTGGTCTGTCATTTGCAAAATAAGGAGGGTCTAGGATTGGCAATGTTATCTCTATGAATGTGGTTGTGGAGATCCTTAGCTGAGCAAGATTTTCTCCACCTTTCAACGATTGGAAGTATGGCATCCAAGAGAATGGTTCAAATTTGATAGAGAAAGTGATCATAGTCGTTGAAAGGTGTCCTTGTTTCCTGTCATTAGATTCCTTGTGGGAATGGGTCGAGAATCTTCTTTTGGGTTTTAGTAGGTATAGATTTATTCTTACTCCTTTCCGTTTGGTTGTGAGTTTAATTTCTTTTGAAATCTCAATGATTGGGAAAATGATTATCTCGCATCTCTCATATATACTCTTAATGATGTTTATCTTTTTCCTTTTGGAGCTAGATAAGAGATCTTAGAGCTTTCATCATAATGGTGACTTCACATGCAGATCATTTGTGTCTATCATTGGTGACTCCCTAGTTCATGATTTCCATCCTTCTAAAGTGATATGGAAGATAAAAGTGCTTCCCAAGATCAATGTGATGGCTTGGATAAGACAAACCAAGCTACTCAGGCTTGGCTCGAGATCAGCTTGATAAAAATTCCATTCAGGTTGCTGGAAAGATAAATGAGCAAAGCTTAAACTTTATTTTTGAGCTTGTTAATTTGTCGAGCCAAGCTCGAGTAGAGAGTTCTACTTGACTCATAAACTCAGTAATACTTTAAATAATCAAGCTACTTGAGATTGGTTAGAGATTGGCTAAATAAAAGGCTCATTTGAGCTCGCTCAAACTTTATTTTTTGACTTCGTTAATTTATCAAGCCAATCTTGAGCAGCTTGCTACTTAACTTGATTCAGCTCTTTAACAACCATAGTTTCTCATGAGTAGACTTATACCGCTGATGTACTCCAAAGAGGCTCCACCTACCAAATTGCTCTCTCTTGATGTTCGTATTATGTGCAAAGAGAGTGGGGAGACAGTATATCATCCTTTATTGTGTGATGCTCGAGGTTTCTTGGTGAATTTGTTTAGCTCAGTGTAATTGTCTTGGGTTACCTTCGCTTATATTACCCCAATGTTGGAGATTCTCTTTTATTGTCTTGGCGAGACTAGGAGGGGTAGAAAGACATAGCAGTAAGTTCTACTATTGATCCATGTTTCATGTAATCAAGCTTCAGATATTAGAAAATATCTTAGTGAAAAAAATATGTAGTTTAGGCCGTATTTTAGAAGTGCATAATTTATTTATATTTACATTTTTTTTAAAATGTTTTTGGTAATGGAATTTCATATAACAATTTCCATGGAAACTAGATTTATTACTATTTTGGGTCCTTCTGTATATTCATCAGATTAAGTGCCTTCTGATCTATTTAGGGTTGAAAAGTTAATCCTATACTAAGAGGCAAAATAAAGTTGCAAGTGAGGTGGTGAATTTTGGTAAAATAAACTGTGTTACAAAGCTTTTCTTATCTGGTGATCAAGGGGCTTGGAAGACTACTTTTGTGCCCTCCCTCTTAGAATTCTTCTTCACCCCATCTCCGTCTCTTTCTCTTTCTATCTCTCCTTTTCTTTCTTATTTCTTATTTTTAAGATACTTAGCGGCTTAGCACAGGTTACATTAGTAGATGATTGGGAAGTGGTCATCTGGATGGCAAGGAATGCTATGATATTTGAGGATAAATTAGGAATGTGATAGTCTTGTAGGGAAAGCTAAATTATTAGCCTCTTCATGGCTATCAGTGGCTAGAAAGTTAGAAGGCATGCCTTCAATGCTAATCCATAAAGATTTAGCAAGTTGTAGTTGGTTGGAGACCTTGAGATGTTTTCAAGCTCAATTTTGATGTCTCTCTCTTTTTAATCTGTGTCCAATAGAAGTGGGTGGAATTGTGAGGGATTTGCAAATTTGATGATATCAAGGCTGAGTTTCTTAGATTTTTGGTGAGCTTGAAAAAAACAGACTCTCGTGATGCGGGACTCCTTTTCGTGGAGGATATATATATATATATATATATATATATATAATTGTTGGGTTGTACGAGAGAGTAGCGTTGTTAGAGATATGATTACATCGTTGATTAGGTTATTGACATTTCTAATTTGATGCATGTTACCTTTGGATGGATCCCTAGATCTGAGACTGTTGAGGCTAACTTGGCAAAGAGGGCTGCAATTATTGGAAGAGTACTACGTTGGCTACTTTTATTCTCCAAGAGTATTTTTCGGAGGTTGGTTGCATCTTTTCTTTATTTTGATTATTAGTTAGCCTTGAAAGGACTCCTCGTCTTCGTTGTTCTCATTTTCTTTTCATTTCTTCTGATAAAATTATTGTTTCCATAATGGTCAAGTGAGATCTTATTATTTCAGTTGACCAACCAACCAATGAAACTGCCTCGGATAAGGAAGAATTTGTTTCAATTTAATCACCGATCCTATTAGATCAGTTTACCCCAGGCATCAATCTCTTTTAAAAGGTCAAGGATATACTCATTTGGAATGTAAAGATCCCCTCTGTCCTCGGAAAATCTATGCCAAGTATGGTAGGCTGTCTAGATCTTAATATTATGGTTAATAATGGTTGAAAAGCTAGTAGTTGGCTAGCGCTTAAATTAGAATGATTCAAAATTTGTGCCTTATATGTTCTATATGCCATGCTCTTAATATTACAGTTTAGTACTCTTGAGAAGCCTTTCAACAGCAATCTCCATGATTCTCCAAGCCAAAATTATCTTACCTTAAAAATATTAAAGTTTTTATTCTTTCCTAAGTCCCAACAATTGAAAATAGAAATGACCTCCATATTTCATTTCCCTTGAATGAAATAATTGTGCTATGTTGCATACAAAAAAGTCATTTAATAAATTCAAAATGTCTCACACAAAATCATCGATGGGTTTTTTTGGTTGAAGAGCTTCCTTACGAGATTTGCATGAGAATTGACATCTTAATTTCAATATTCTTACTTGAATTATAGAAGATGGCTAAATTCTCATTTTTGTCATGAATCAAATAGAAAGCAGATTTACTAGAAAACTAATGAGTTGACTCTCTGATATAGGGATCTAACCAATACTCCCAAAAGCCGCAGCTGATAGGAGTGTAAGATTAAACCCCTTTATCCTATAGACCTTAGTGTCTCGATCGAGACCTCCCAGACCTCAACCAAGGGCCTTGTACCCCTAGAGCCCACCCTACTCCAGCGAGGAAATGCTACTGCATTATCCATCCACGCCGGTGAGGAGACTCGAACATGAGACCTCCCTCTGATAGCATTTGAAGCAGGGACCTAACTAGTACTACTAAAAACCGCAGTTGATAGGAGCATGAGCTTAAATCCCTTTATCCCATAGACCCTAGCATCTCGATTGAGACATCTCGAACCTCAAAGAAGGGCTTCCTACACTTGGGGCCCACCCTACTCCAGCTAGGAAATGCTCCTGCATTACTCTCTTCTGGACCAAGGCTTCCTTCTATTTACTAAAGCATTTGAACATAAAACCAGCTCAGTTATGCTCTTCTAGGTAACTTTGGAGAAATATTCCATTCTCCACTGTCCAGGGAGATGTTTTGAAGTAGCACAGTTGGCTTCAGAGAAAAAAAAAAAAAAAAAAAAAAAAAAAAAAAGGAAGTAGCACAGTGGACGATGGTGGGAAACACATGGCATCCAAAGAAGCCTAGCATATATATTGTTCAACCTACAACTCACCTACTAAATTTTTTTTCAGTTCTTTCTATGTAGTATGTGACACCTTTCTAGGGGACTCAAAGCAGAGAGAAAATAACAATGATGCAACTTAAATTGCCGAAAATGTTGTACAACTGAATAGATATATTTTGTTATTGCTTGCCACTTTATTCATCCCAATTTGCAGCATCCGTTGGTATAATCTTTAACTTTTGTTTGGCCTCAAGTTTTCTTACATATCAATGTGGCATGGTATCTTGCATCTTTTCAGATGTTGGATGCTAAATTTATCCACTTATTGTACAAAGAGTCTATTAGAAGGTGTAGCTTACACAGTTGCGTAAGGAGACTTACATAGGACCAATTGCAAAAGTGCAAAACAGATTTTAAAAAACCGATCATTGGAGTAGATACCTCACTTATGTATGTCATGCCTAGATCCAACGGTCGGTTTATGGAAAAACCGACTATGAAAAAATGGTGACATTTTAAAGAGCAAAAAAGTCAGTTCTTCACTCCCAACATTTATAAAAAACCGATTGTTGGATCACTGCGATTTTTGGTAGGCATGACATATAATAGGGGTATCGAATCCAATAGCCGGTTTTCAAAAATTATCTTGCAATTGGCCCTATAAAGGTCACCTCACGCAAGGTTGCATAAGGTGCACCTCATAATAGACTCTCTGTTATTGTATTTAAGACAAGTTTCATACTTTCCTTTTGAAATCCTAGCCCTTTACATGATTGTACGCCCCTTTGTTTTCCTTTTATTCTAGTTCAAATATCTTTGTTATATTGGTGTCTGTGAACTTGTTTTTAAATTTTGTGTAGCACATTTGGCTGATTTAATTTCTGAGTTATTATCACTAGGGTCAGCTAATTACTCATTAGCAAGTACTCTTTGATATCTGACTATCGTGTAACTTGCATTAGAAGGATGTTTTGCGAAACTGATATCAGAAATTAATGTCTGCAGGATTGGTTTTGCACACCACACCGGAACCATTCCCCTTAACTGGATGCTTGGAGCTTTCATCCTCCAAACAATGCTGGAGCCCCAAGATATGGAAGCAGATAACCTCAGCCGGATTGTTGGAAATGAGTCAGTAACGTACTTCTCATTGTTTGTTGTGCTTCTAATAGCTATGGTTGTTGCATTTTTTGTGTTGAGATGGCGAAAACCACAATTAAAGACAATTTATGACTTGGAGAAGGGACGTTATATTGTCACTCATGTACCCAGGTAATTTTAAGCTCCTACCCTCCCTTGCCCTCATTAGTTGGGTACTGTAAATTTAGCTTTATTTTTCAAGATCAAACTGGAGTTCTGTAACAGAGAGAGAGAGAGAGAGAGAGAGAGAGAGAGCAATCTTGGGGCTAATTGCTTGAAACCACAATTGCCATGTCCTCCAAAATACGAAGGGAATGAACATCGAGGTCATCCCAATTCATTTTTTTGTAGCTTCACGCCTTCATCAAAAGTATTAAATAAGACAATCTTGAATGATTGGATGTACCAATTATGGAGATGTGAAAAAGGCATCTGAATGATATTCAATTTAGATAAGGTTGGATTAAAATTAACATACGTTTCCTGTGTAAAATTAGTGATGATAATGTATAAAATTCCAAGATGCATTGTATGTGTAATTTATCGGTGGGGAAAGAAAGGTTCCTTCATTTGTCCATTGGTGAGGTAAAATATGCAAACAGGACAACCTGGTATAAAGAGTTTCCATTGGGTTTTTTTTAAAAAAAAATTTCCCTAATTTTAGTCTAGACAAATGTGTGGCCACCATGGTTAGTTTCCATTGGTTAATAATAAATATATTTTTAAAAATGATGGGGAACCGGTGGTGGCAATAATAGATTGTTTACGGACCAAAGAGCTAGTAGAAATTGTGTTCTTCCCAAGCAGCAATCTGGCTCAGTTTTGTGCCAGGTTTATTAAAGCAGTTTGCATTATCCGAGTTGCAAATTATGCGCCCATCAATGTGGACAGCCTGGTAAAGGAAATCAGTCCTTTCCACTAGGTTTCACTTATCATGAAGCCAGAGGACAAGATTACGAAATGAAATATTGTAAAAAGCAATTATTAATTAATTAATTAGTTTGAAGGTGAAATTTCAAAAGTCAAAAATATTTTTGGTGACCAATGCCATTTCCTTAAGCTTACTTGGATAAACCCTTTAAAACATGACCCAGTTATTTTGAGAATGGAATCTTATTTTTGAGAATGGCAGAGTTATTTATAAGTCTATTAGCCCAAAAAAAAAAAAAAAAAAAAAAAAAAAAAATTCCACCCAGCAAAAACTGCCATCATTCGGTTCCTCTTTTTTTTCCCCAACACCAAAATGCCCATAAAGTCAACATTTTTCAAAATTCTTTGATTTTAGGTAGATAATATTGAGTAATGTTCCTATCAGCATATGTTGATTTTCATAAAAGTTAGAATGATGCTCATAGGTAATTGTGGGATGTTTATTTTTCCAAACTGTTCATTGGATTAGAAACTCTTGTTATGGATGTCATGTCTGCAAAAAATAATAGTAATATGTTATCAGAAGTTCAAAATATAGACTGGAAAATTCTTACTGCTGAAAACTGTCATAGTTTTTTTCAGTGACATATCTGAGAAACTTGGATCACTGTGGTTTTTGGCAAGCGTGACATACATATATGCATAGTATCTAATATAACGGTCAATTTTTCAAAATATGGATCCCACAATGTGAGCATCATGCTAACTTTTGCAAAAATCAACATGTGTTGATATGAACATTTTTTTTTTTTTTTTGGATAATTATATGAACATTTTTTTATATAATAGTTTCCTTGATTTTTGCCTAAAAACTGGAAAATATTACTCTCTACCTAAAAGAAATTAAAATAAACAAAAATATATTAAAATAATAAAGAAAAAATTGATGAGTTTTTTTTCTTTTCTTTTCTTTTTTTTTTTTTCTCACACTAAATCAATAAAACAAAAAAATTGATAAGTTTATTTTTGAGAACCAAAATAGAGTATAGCAAAACAACAACAACAACAACAACAATAATAATAATAATAATAATAATAATAATCGGTGAGTTTATTTTTTACCATGCGCAATAAAACTTATGAGTTCATCGTGAAAAAAAAAAATTAAAAAAAAAAAGAAAAAAAAAATGTTGAACAAAAAATGTTGAATTCATCATTTTTATTTATTTATTTATTATATGGAACTGCACAAAACTTACATGGAAAAACTGATGAGTTCCAAAAAGGGATGAACTTATAAGTATTTTTTGTCCATAACAACTTGCACTTTAAAGAATACAATAAAATCAAATTGATTTTTATATAAAATGATCGTGTCGTGAGTTTGTGTAAACATGTATTATACATAACATGCATTAAAATACAACACATAGCATGTAATTTCAAGTTCGAAATGTACCTTGTTGCAGAAGAACCCAGATCCGATATGCTGACTTGTTACTAGCCATCTGTTACAGTCTCCAAACTCTTGTGTAGTCTTCGCTTGTGAGATATTGGGTTGTGTGATAACAAAAAAAAAAAAAAAATTAAACATTATAAAATATATAATACCAGCCGTGTCCCTTTTGTTTTCCCCAAATTAAAAACCAAGCTGGCCTTTGTTTTTATACTTCACTTCTCAACTGATGAAGCTCGAAAGAGAGAGAGATAGAGAACTTGAGGGCCGAGAGGTAGCTGCCGTGGAGAGGAGCAGGCCACCGGAATCCCTGCCGGAATCCTTCATTTCTCCCATTAGAGGTGAGATTGAGCTTTTATACTTAAACCATACTTCTATTCCCTTCTATTTCCTTCTAAATCTCTTGGGTATTTTCTGTTTTGCTGAATCTGAAAGGAGCCCATCTTGTATGCAAGCTTTTCTTTTAGATTCATGAGTTTACATAACATGCATGTGGGTTTAAGTGAGC
>JAESVK010000168.1:314939-333822 GCA_017140935.1 Hamamelis virginiana
TTCGAGGATTATTAGATGATTGCATGGTTGATTCTGCTTTGGACCTGTATATTATTGAGTTGTGTAATATTTATATTTTATTTTCTGGATTTTGGGACTTGCCACTGTTTGTGGCATTGCCTACTTACCAGGGATGTTGGCATTATTATTATTATTTGATTTATTACTATTGTATAAGACGTTTGGGACATTTGTATGAGCATAACATTTCATATAGTTAATTATGCCTATATTTCTTATCTCTCATAAGGATATATGAATGAGCAGGTCAGGTTGTACCTTTATCTTGACACGTGATTGACCTATCCGGAAGGGTCAGTACGATTGTTAGGTTGGGGTGTTACAGGTTGGCTACAAGAGTTACCCACAAAATCCACGACCCAAATCCAATAAGCTTGGAATAGCTCTAATGGAGAGAACCTTTTAGAGTGAAAAAATATCACAGAATGACAAAATATTTCCTGTCTGTTATGTTGTCTATCTGATGATAGGAGAGAGTCTCTTAGAATAACCACCTGATAAGATTAGGAGATAATATATCCTAATTTAAATGTAAACCAATATTTAAATTTTAACTTATCAGTTGATCCTATCCCCTTTGTGGGCGGATCCAAATACTGGTTGGAGCAACTTGACCCATTATTTGTTAACATCTCCCACTCGCCCACACAGGTACAGATAATCAGTCTACTCTCCCATATAATGTGTAGCAATTTCATCAATCTTTCTCTATCTCTCATATTCATCTCCTCGGTCATATAGGAAATGGGACGTGTGACCTCACGAGAAAAAACATACAGCCTCAGGAGCACAATTATCAAGCCATCATTTGACAAATAAAAGCGCATCACTCAAGAGTTTCTCGATTATACCCTCGACATCTTTGACTACACCTGATTAATCACTCTTAATCCCCCTTTTTTAAAAATAAGCAGTGCTATATTCAAAAATATGTGATATACTCATGTCCTATGTCATAAACACATTACGATATAGACGTTGGCCAGCTATGAGTCATATTACATGGTGTATCATCAGTTAGTCTTCCCTAAGTCCATATGTCAATCCAACTAGACCCAACTGTTTCCCAGTCATGCCCCGTCAAACCGAATCTCTCATGATCCTCGGTTTGCATGCTAAAGTAGCAACACTGAGCATCCTCTTCAAGATATAGTCTCGATTAACAAAGGGTACATACGGAATTACAAATCATTGTGGCTCACACAGTAATGAAGCATAGATCATTCATTACTCCCACTGTTGGTCTGCTCAAAGCACATACAGTATGAAATGTATGCTATGACGTTGTCTCATAGAAATGAGCATGTCACTACAAATAGGTAGAAACACCGTACAAATCTGGGTTTAGTCGCTATGCAAGCGTCTAACCTGAGAGCTTCAGCTCAGTCACTTTCAAAGCGCTTGCCTGAAATCTCATATTCGGCTATAGTATATGTGGTAACCCAAAAATTTTAAAATGCAAATTTTCATAATTTAAATAAAGTTTGGGGTGAATTTTGCAAATGAACAAAATCTATCTGTTGGCCCAAAATATACTCTAGAGGGGGGGGGGGTGAATAGAGTATAGACAAATAAAAAATACTTTCAAAAATGTGATACAAGATTTTTGTAAACTTGAAAATGGATGAGTAGAATGCAAGATTGAATATCAACTCAATACAACAAGAAGCAAATATAAACTTGAAATAAAGAGATTGAGTTAGAGAATCAAACACAAAGATTTAACGTGGTTCGGTCTCCGCCTACATCCACGCCTCAAGAACTTCGTCAACAGGTTTAATCCACTAAGCAACTCCTTCAAGGTGGAGAAACCTTTACAGCTTGTCTTCTTTCAAGGTGGAAGACAACTCACCCACAAGAGTTCTCACAAAACCCTTACAAAACTCACAATACAAATGATTGAATATTGAATGATACAATGAATGCTTCTCAAAGCTTATTTGTAATTAATACAAGAGCACAATAACTTCTCAAAGAATCAAATGGATGAAGCACAAGAGTTTTTAATCAATGAGAAGAGTGAATATTGAATGCTTGAGAGTAATGGATGTAAAGACAAAAGATTGAATCACTAGTAAGCAATAAATGATCACCAACCTTCAATATATAGCCAACCAAAACCCAAATGACCGTTTGAAATCCCAGAAGTCGGATTAGGAAGGTTTTAGGGTGGTTGGGGAACATTTAATGCTTGAATGACTAATTGAAGAAAGAGCCGTTTTGAAGTTGCAGAACCCTTAGTCGAGTAGAACAAGCTTGTTAGTCGACTAACAAGGCATTTTCAAAGGTATTTTTCATTCCCGAGCACGGTTAGTCGACTAAGACAGGCTGATTAGTCGACTAGCTAAGCAAAATAAGTTTGAACAATTTCTGGGTTTGTTAGTCGACTAGAACATGGGGTGTTAGTCGACTACCAACTTAAACACATTTGGGAAAATTTGATCCGGGATTGGTTAGTCGACTAGCCAAGTGCGATTAGTCAACTAGCAACATTGCAACCAAAACATAGCTACTGACCTTCCATTAGTCGACTAGCAAGAGAGGTTTAGTCGACTAGGAAATCATTAGTCGACTAGTCAAGGGTGATTAGTCGACTAACTTAGAATTTCATAAACATTGCTTCTGTACTCCAATTAGTTGACTAGGACTAGATGAGTTAGTCGACTAGTGAAGTTGTAAAGGCAATAATTCGAAATTTCTAAGTCAAAATCAACACTAAACACTTTGACAAGTTAACTAAGTATTCCAAAACATTTAAGGTCAATTTTGAAAGCAATTTAAGCATGAATGCTAATGCACAATGAGATGTGAAAAAGTTTTCTCTTGAGCTTTACACAATTGATCATGAGAGAAGTCTTACAAAGAGTTCCTAAAAGTATTTGTAGATCAACTTGACTTCAATTGGCTTTTATGAGCTTGAGCAAGTCTTCAAGTTGGTCTTCAAGGATTGAACATCTTTGAATTGCTTTAACACTTGAAGTTTATCACCATGAGCTTTGATTTGAATAAAGAGCACTTGGAATGCTTGATGAATGTTGATGAAGACTCCAAAGACAATCTATGGAGACATAACACTCAACCATTTGTTAGAAGAAAGGTATGGTTTAGTTATCATCAAAATAAGGTCAAGGACCTTAGGGCTAACAATCTCCCCGTTTTTTATGATAACAAACCATAACTTTGAATAATAATAGAGAGCAAAGCTCCCCCTCAATGTAGCACAATAAGCATGGTTGAATCAACATTCTCGACAATATATAGAAGCAATTAAACAAGCTCAATTATCATGGATTCAAAGTATTCAAATATTTCTCCCCCTTTGTTATCTCAAAAAGGCAATAAAAAAAAGAGAAATAAAAGAATACACCAATATGCACAATTATAATACCATTGGTCTAACCATACCAAGTTCACGCCTAATTGTGCAAAAACGATTCTCTTGGAGAGGTTTCGTGAAGATGTCCGCCAATTGGTTGTCCGTATTAACAAATTCTAGTTCAACATCTCCTCTTTGCACATGATTACGAATGAAATGGTGCCTAATTTCAATGTGTTTTGTGCGTAAGTGCAAACATGGATTCTTAGAAATATTAATGGCACTAGTGTTGTTACAACGAATAGGAATGTGAGTGAAATGAATCCTATAGTCTTCAAGTTGTTGTTTAATGTACAAGATATGAGCACAACAACTTCCGGCGGCAATGTATTCCGCTTCGGTTGTGGAAAGAGCAACCGAGGTTTGTTTCTTGCTAAACCAAGAAACAATCGAGTGACCAATAAAATGACAAGTGCCACTAGTGCTCTTTCGGTCGGTTTTACAACCGGCAAAGTCCGCATCCGAAAAACTAGCAAGTTGACATGAAGCATGCTTAGGATATAACAAGCCTAAATCATAAGTCCCAACAAGATGTTTAAACATGCATTTAACGGCAAACAAGTGGGATTCCATGGGATTAGCTTGAAATCTAGCACACAAACAAACACTAAACATAATATCCGGTCTACTTGCGGTTAAATAGAGAAGACTACCAATCATACCTCGATATTGTTTTTGGTCTACCTTTTTACCATTTTCATCAAGGTCAAGCTTAGTTGTGGGGCTCATGGGTGTAGGACTAGACTTTACACCTTCCATGCCAAACTTTTTCTACATGTCCTTCACATATTTAGCTTGATTGATCAAAATGTCTTCTTTGGTTTGCTTGATTTGAAGTCCAAGGAAGAATGTCAATTCTCCCATCATACTCATTTCGAATTCATCTTGCATAAATTTAGCAAACTCCTTAGAAAAAAGATCATTGGTAGCACAAAAAATAATATCATCAACATAAATTTGAATAATTAACATATCATTGTCTTTAAGCTTTATGAAAAGAGTAGTATCTATTTTGCCTCGAATAAATCATTTGAGAGCAAAAAGCTACTTAACCTTTCATACCATGCTCTTGGTGCTTGTTTTAGGCCATAAAGTGCTTTTGAAAGTTTGTATACATGGTTTGGAAAAGTGTTGTCTTCAAAACCGGGAGGTTGTTTAACAAAGATTTCCTCCGTAATGTAACCATTTAAAAATGCACTTTTCACATCCATTTGATACAATTTAAAGTCCTTAAAACTAGCAAACGCAAGAAGCATGCGAATAGCTTCAAGTCTAGCAACCGGTGCATATGTTTCATCATAATCAATGCCTTCTTGTTGGTTATAGCCTTGTACAACAAGTCTTGCCTTATTCCTAATAACATTACCATCTTCATCATTTTTGTTTCTAAAAATCCATTTAGTGCCAATGATGGTATGGTCATTAGGTTTAGGTATAAGTTCCCAAATTTTATTTCTTTCAAATTGATTAAGTTCTTCTTGTATGGCAATAATCCAACTATCATCATTTTCGGTTTCATTAAAATTTTTAGGCTCAATTTGAGAAACAAATGCAATATGGTTACAAGCATCTCTAAGATTAGAACGAGTACTTACCTTGCGTGAAGGATCACCAATTACTTGATCAATTGGATGATTCTTCACAAATTTCCAAGCTTTTGGCAACTCTTGCAACTCTTGAGGTTCATTTGAAGGTTCATCTTCTATAATTGAAGTGTTCTCCTTTGGTTCCTCTTGAGGTGCATCATTTGAAGAAGAATCACTAATATTAAGCTTGCCAAGCTCTTCATTAGCATTAGATAATAATTTGTTATTTTCATCATCTTCAACAACATTCTTGAAAACAAATGGATTAGATTCATCAAATACAACATGAATAGATTCTTGCACGGTTAGAGTACGTCTATTATAAACACGATATGCTTTACTATTAGTTGAATAACCAATAAACATACCCACATCGGATTTAGACTCAAACTTAGCAAGATAATCTTTATCATTCAAAATAAAACATTTGGATCCAAAAACTTTGTAGTAACCAATATTTGGTTTTCGACCTTTCCATAGCTCATATGGGGTTTTGGCTAGGATGGATCTAATAACCACTCTATTTCCCACATAGCAAGCGGTATTAACCGCTTCCGCCCAAAATGTTCTAGGAAGTTTATATTCATTAAGCATGGTTCTACCCATTTCTTGTAATGAACAATTCTTCCTTTCAACTACTCCAATTTGTTGTGGAGTTCTTGGGGCCGAAAAATTATGTGAGTATCCTTGTGCATTACAAAAGTTTTCGATGTCTTGGTTCTTAAACTCTCTACCTCTATCACTTCTCACACTAATGATGGAGTGGCCTAGTTCTTTTTCAAGTCTTTTGCAAAGTTTTATAAATTCACCACATGTATCACTCTTGTGAGATAGGAATAGAACCCAAGTATACCTTGAGTAATCATCAACTAAGACAAAGGCATAAAGTTTACCACCAAGACTAGCTACATCATTTGGTCCAAACAAATCTAGATGCAACAATTCCAAAGGCCTAGATGTAGAAATATGCGCTTTGGTTTTAAAACTAGTTTTGATTTGTTTTTCAAATTAGCATGCATCACAAATTTTATCTTTTGAAAAGTTAGCTTTGGGCAAGCCTACAACAAGTTCATTTTTAGAAAGCTTTTGAAGTAACTCCATGTTTGCATGCCCAAGCCTTATATGCCATAACCAATTTGAATCTTGTAAAGCGGAAAGACATGTTACATCTTGAGATGTTAAGTCATCAAAACAAGTGATATACACATTTCCAAGACGTTTTGCAACAAGGTTATTGATTTTGTTTTTATCTAAAACATTGCAAGAATTAGAAGTAAAGTTCACAAAATAGCCACTATCACACAATTGACTAATGCTAAGCAAGTTATGCTTTAAATCTCTAACAAGCAAAACATTATCAATAGTAATAGATCCATTACCAATTTTACCTTTACCAATGATCTTGCCTTTGCTAACATCACCAAAGGTTACAAGTCCACCATCTTTGAGAGTTAGAGAAATAAAATTGTCTCTGTCACCGGTCATATGCCTTGAGCATCCACTATCCAAATACCATTGATCCTTTTTGTTATTGGATTTTAAGCATACCTTCAAACACAATACAATTGAACTATTGGTACCCAAATCTCTTGGGTCCTATAAGGTTAGGATTCTCAAATGTTCAAGTTCATTCATAGTAATTGTCTTAGGTTCAAATGATTTCTTGGATGAAGGTTCCCTTTTAATCCAAGCTACCATTTTCCCAAGTCCTCTTTTTCCTCTAAATGGACATTTGAATGTGACATGCCCTTTTCTCTCACAATAATGACAAGTAGCATTAGAATTTTGTTTAGCAATGTGTGAATGAGAATGAGGTTTTGGTTTAGGTATCTTGGTGTCCACTTTCATTGAAGCTTTAACAAAGAAGTCTAAATAAAGTGAAGACTTTTTGGAGTTAGTATTAGATATGTAGCCTAATCCTTCTTTGTTTAGCCCAACTCTTTGAGCTCTAAGTAACCTATCAAAATTTTCTTTTCCACTTGTAAATTTGTAAACAATTTTGTTTAAGTCTTCAACTTTGAATTTCAAAAGTTTGTTTTCATTTTCAAAAGTTGAAGAGTCAATTGAAAATTTGGAAGTGGAAGGTATGTTTCTCAAAGTCTCAATCTCATTTCTTTGTTTTTTATTTAGCAAAGTTAATTTAGAATTTTCATTTACTAATGCTAGTTTCTCATTCTTGAGAGTTGAGAGGCTTTTCTTCAAAGATTCAAATTCCCTTTTTAAAACACAATTTTTATCATAAAATAGTTTACTCAAATTTTGAAAGTCCTCTAAGGATAAATCACATTCATCATCATCACAATTTGAAATGGAATTTACCTCATTGTCTTCATTATCATTTGCCATGAAGCATGATTCCTCAATGTTGGCAAACAAGCAAAAATTAGCCGTCTCCTCTTGGGTAGTCTCTTCATCACTTTTAGCATCCTCAAGAATGTCATCCCAAGTGGTTGTGGCGGCGGCCATAGCTTTCCCTTTGCCTCTTTGATCATTTCTTGAAGAATTGAAGTTATTGTTGTTGGAAGAGTTCTTGCTAGGACAATGTGCAATGGTGTGCCTAAACTTCTTGCAATTGAAGCATCTACCATCATTAGCTTTGACAAATCTTCTATTGCCTTGTCTTGATTGGTTCTTCTTTATCCTTAGGAAGGATTGGAATTGCCTAGTAATGAGAGCCATATCATCATCATCATCATCGTTGGCGAAGTCATCACCATCACTCCCTTCAAGAATAGAGGATTGAAGAGTTAGGGTTCTCTTCACTTGAGCATTGTCTTTCTCACTTTAAATTGCCTCATTCTCCTTCTTCATTGCCGTTTCATGGGTAATGAGTGAGCCTAGAAGCTCATCAATGTCAATCTCCTCAATGTCTTCGGCTTCTTGAATGGCGGTGATTTTAGGACTCCCTGAAGGTGTAAGAGCTAGAAGGATCTTTGACACAATATCATTATTAGGAATAACTTTCCCTAATGCTTGCAATTCATTCAAGAGATTAGTAAAACGAGTAAACATATCTCTAACATTTTCACCTTCTATCATCTTAAACATTTCATAGTCTTGTCTAAGCATGAGAGCTTTGGAACGTTTAACTTGTTTGGTACCTTCATAAGTGACCTCAAGTTTTCTCCAAATTTCTTGTGCCGTAGCACATGATGAAATACGATTGTATTCACTAACATTAATAGCACAATACAATACGGTTTTTGCTTTAAAATTAATTTGGATAACTTTCATGTCATCTTCGGTCCAATCATCCAAAGTTTTGGGAAAAAGTTGCCCTTCGGCATCCTTTTTTAAAACATTTTGATTCCCTTTCATTATAACTTTCCAAATTCTCATGTCATAAGATTCAATCCAATTTTGCATTCTATTTTTCCAAAATCCATAGTTTTCACCATCGAAAAATGGAAGTCTATCGGGGTTGGTTCCCATTTGATTTGCCATGATCTTTAGCTCAACAAATTTTGAAAAACAATGAGCACTTGCTTTGATACCAATTGTTGGCCCAAAATATACTCTAGAGGGGGGTGAATAGAGTATAGGCAAATAAAAAATAATTTCAAAAATGGGATACAAGATTTTTGTAAACTTGAAAATGGATGAGTAGAATGCAAGATTGAATATCAACTCAATACAACAAGAAGCAAATATATAAAGAGATTGAGTTAGAGAATCAAACACAAAGATTTAACGTGGTTTGGTCTCCGCCTACATCCACGCCTCAAGAACTCCGTAAAGAGGTTTAATCCACTAAGCAACTCCTTCAAGGTGGAGAAACCTTTACAACTTGCCTTCTTTCAAAGTGGAAGACAACTCACCCACAAGAGTTCTCACAAAACCCTTACAAAACTCACAATACAAATGATTGAATATTGAATGATACAATGAATGCTTCTAAAAGTTTATTTGTAATCAATACAAGAGCACAATAACTTCTCAAAGATTCAAATGGATGAAGCACAAGAGTTTTTAATCAATGAGAAGAGTGAATATTGAATGCTTGAGAGTAATGGATGTAAAGACAAAAGATTGAATCACTAGTAAGCAATAAATGATCACCAACCTTCAATATATAGCCAACCAAAACCCAAATGACCGTTTGAAATCCCAGAAGTCGGATTAGGAAGGTTTTAGGGTGGTTGAGGAACATTTAATGCTTGAATGACTAATTTAAGAAAGAGCCGTTTTGAAGTTGCAGAACCCTTAGTCGAGTAGAACAAGCTTGTTAGTCGACTAACAAGGCATTTTCAAAGGTATTTTTCATTCCCGGGCACGGTTAGTTGACTAGGACAAGCTGATTAGTCGACCAGCTAAGCAAAATAAGTTTGAACAATTTCTGGGTTTGTTAGTCGACTAGAACATGGGGTGTTAGTCGACTACCAACTTAAACACATTTGGGAAAATTTGATCCGGGATTGGTTAGTCGACTAGCCAAGGGCGATTAGTCGACTAGCAACATTGCAACCAAAACATAGCTACTGACCTTCTATTAGTCGACTAGCAAGAGAGGTTTAGTCGACTAGGAAATCATTAGTCGACTAGTCAAGGGTGATTAGTCGACTAACTTAGAATTTCATAAACATTGCTTCTGTAATCCAATTAGTCGACTAGGACTAGATGGGTTAGTCGGCTAGTGAAGTTGTAAAGGCAATAATTCGAAATTTCTAAGTCAAAATCTACACTAAATACTTTGACAAGTTAACTAAGTATTCCAAAACATTTAAGGTCAATTTTGAAAGCAATTTAAGCATGAATGCTAATGCACAATGAGATGTGAAAAAGTTTTCTCTTGAGCTTTACACAATTGATCATGAGAGAAGTCTTACAAAGAGTTCCTAAAAGTATTTGTAGATCAACTTGACTTCAATTGGCCTTTATGAGCTTGAGCAAGTCTTCAAGGATTGAACATCTTTGAATTGTTTTGACACTTGAAGTTTATCACCATGAGCTTTGATTTGAATAAAGAACACTTGGAATGCTTGATGAATGTTGATGAAGACTCCAAAGACAATCTATGGAGACATAACACTCAATCATTTGTTAGAAGAAAGGTATGGTTTAGTTATCATCAAAATAAGGTCAATGATCTTAGGGCTAACACTATCTTTAAAAAAAAAAAAAAATTTCTTTTAAGTAATGCCAAACAAGTCCCAATTAACTCTTGAATAAAACCGTAGCCACCCCTCTTTTCTTTTCATTTTGTGAACTAAAGAGAGAGAGAGAGAGGGAACCGAGAGGGAGAATGCAGCGAATCAGGGGCGGTGGTGCTACTGTTGAACCTTCGCCGGAAGAGTCGCCGGACTCCTTGACCTTGCCGTCTAGATGTGAGTCGATCTTATGCTTTTCTTTTCTTCTTTTCTTCTCTTTATTTTCTTTGGCATTTTCAGGTTAATAAAGGGCTGTGGGTTTGATTTTTAACATGCATTTAAGCTTTTGGGTTTTAAGAATAGATTTTGAAGTCTCTGGGGCTTCATGCGCAAGGTCACTGCTTGATCTGTGGGAGTTATGGGTTTAAAAGCTTCGTACAAATGCATTTCTTCATTCTTTTTCTTTGAATGTTCAGTCTAGGGGAGTTTGGGTTTGGGTCTATGCTTATAGAAAGAGTTTTGGTGGTTTCATGCATTTTGATCTTCGATTTGAGCTCGGATCGGTAAATTTAAGTTATCTGAAAAATACATGTAAGTAAATCGAGGTTGAGGAAGGTTGTTAGTTAGAATATGAGGTTAAACCTATTGCTCGTGGGTTTGTGTGTGTTTTGGAAATCCATTATGTTGTCCCAAATATATAACCCTAGGGGGGGTGAATAGGGTTTATGGCAAACTTTTGCAATTAATTACTAAATAAAATTATAGTTCAATTACAAGTAGCAGAAACAATGATATAAATGTAAGTAATTGAAAGAGAGAAGGGAAGAGATATCAAACTGTGGATACCCCATTTTTACCAATTATTTCTATCATATACTTATACAAATGATCAACTCCAAGAGTGGATTATTTGGTGAGGAATTGGCCTTGTAAAGCCCAAATTGCCCAAATTGCCATTTTCTGAGGAAAATGACAATTCATTATTTCATGTGTACATTTGGATTGAAATCAACCCATTTGTATTGCATTTGACTTTTGAGGTGTTTTAGAACATCCCTGTAAATTTTCATAGCATTCTGATGAGAACTCGATAGGTATTTAGGGTTTTTGCGACTTGAAGGGCATTTTCGTCATTTTTCTCGTATAATTTCCGAATGACCTCCGAATTCGAAACGAATTGTCTCATGAGGTTTATATGGATGTGGGGAGTGTATTTGAAGTGTCAATTGAGCCTTTGAATTGTTGGGATAGATTCGCCCAAAATCGATCCCACGGGAAAGAATGAGCTGAATTATGGTTTTGTTCAAATCGACCGTGAATTGGTTATTTTCACCAAAATGAAAGATTTTCAAAACATGTTTTCAAGTACCAATTTCATATTAAAACCATGTTTTTAGAAGTGGTTCAAGCCTAATTGATCAATTTTACAAAACAAAGAAAGGTCACATGACCAATTTTGACACAACCGGGTCAATTGGCTGGCTTTTTGCTAAAAATTTTGACCATGGTCAAGTATTTTTAACCCAAAAACATTCTAAAAATGTGAAGGATCAAAACACGGTCGTTTTGAGCCCTGAACCATCGAATTTGAATCAGATTTGACCAAAATATGGCCAAAATATGAAATCCCTTGAAATTTGGGGAAAAAATATGGGAAGTCAGCATGGTGACCGTCCTAGCTAGGACGGCCATCAGGATGGTCGAGCCAATTTTGCAATTTTGGAATGTCTGTGATTTTCCCACTTGTTTTGGCGAATTTGGCTTGATTTTTTGGGATGAATTCGAAGGGTTTCAGCTTGCAAACCCTAGGGGAGAGTTGTTCTAAGCCTTAGGATTGTTTTTAGATGAAAAAATCCTAACCATTCAAGGTTCTTAAACCCTAACTCTATAAATGCACTACTATAGAGTTAGGAGAGGGAGGAGGAGAGAATTCTAGGATTTTGAGAAGGAGGCTACAGATTTAGTTCTTCATTCTTACACCATTGAAGGAGAGAACTAAGGTGGAGAAGGAAGGAGAAGGATTCAAAGCTTGGAACTTGAAGGAGGTTTGCAAAGAAGAAAGAAGATAGGTAAATCTTCCATACAAACATTTTTGTATGAGTATACTTTGTAGGAGTTTATTGTGCATGTTAGAATAGGTTTCTTTCTTTTTCTTATTTATGTGAGTATGCATGATTAGGGTTAGCTTTGTTGTTATTTTATGTTAATATGCATGTTTAGGGTTCGTTAGTTTTATTTATGATTTTATGTTAGGATGCATGCCTAGGGTTAATTAGTTTTATTATAATTTTATGTATATATGCATGTTACGGTTAGTTTTCTTGTTATTTTATGTGTGCATGCATGATTAGAAGTAGTTTTATCATTGTTCTATGTGAGTATGCATGATTAGGGTTAGTATTGCTATGATTCTATGTGAGTAAGCATGTTTAGGGTTAGTTTCATTGGGGTTCTATGTAAGTAAGCATGATTAGGGTTAGCGTTATGATTTTATGTGAGTAAGCATGCTAGGGTTAGCTTTTGTTATGATTTTATGTTTAGGATGAGTCCTTTGTTGTTATTTTATGTATGCGAGCATGCCTAGGGTAAGTGTTGATATGTTTATATTATTATTTGAATCTCTTAATGTTTGATTGATGGTATTAATGATGATATGAATGTGTTAATATGTATTCTTGACATGTGATGAGTCGTGAGTCATTTTTTTTATGCTTTTTTATGATTATTTGAACACTTGATATCGATTTGATGGATTGAATATATAAATTGTGTACGAGGGAGCGTGCGAAAGTAAGATCCTCCCCTTGTGTTTAAAATAATTGTTTAAAGCATGTTTGTTGTTAGTTTTTTTATACGTTTTGCATGATAATTTAGTAGAGCATGTTAGATTGTATGCTACGGTGTTTATTTGTCATTTTTTATGGATTAACAATGTTTTTTAGGCTATTTGGAACATGTATTCAAATCTGTCCAGATTTGAATATATGTTTTAAAGTGGTTTAATTAACATTTTTAAGCCATATTTTTGCATGATTTTTATAGTACTTTCATAGTATATTCATGTAGAAAGCATGCTAGGTCATCTTCACATTTTTATTCTTTGTTTTCATGATTTTTAGAGTGGTTAAAGGTTCATATTCAAATCTGTCTGGATTTGTTTATGCCCTTAAACCACTTCTAAAAATTATTTTAAGGCCAAATCCAACTTAGAAATATGCTTAGGTTCACATAGTATAATTAGTATGCATTTAGGAGCATTTTCATGCATTGTAGAATTGATTTTGTGAATGTTTGATCAATTTATTTAAATTCCAGCATGCATTTGCATTAGTATGTTAGGTTTTTAGATTAACTTTAGGGCTAGTTAGAGACCCTAGGCTTAGGAAGGTCACTTGACCTTCCCTAGGACTGTCCTTTGTTGTAAAAGTCATACTCAAATTTGAGTCTTTTAATCAATTTAAGAGTCAATCTTCGAGAGATTTCCTAAAAAGATTTTTGATGCAATGTTTATGAAATAAACATAATTTTTATGAGATATTTGATTATTAAATGATTTTCAAAAAGATTTGAAATATTTTAAAGATTTTTACTTTGGAATGAAATTCCTCTCAATATGATTTGTTTTCTTGAAATATCTTTGAAAAAGATTTTCAATTGGAATTTAATTCTAAAGATAAGAATTGTTTAGAATATTTGGATTTTAAGAAAGTCTTTTAATTTGAAATGATTTTGAATAAATGATTTTAAACAAACAAAAACTCTCGAAGTTAGAGTCTTGAATTAGGTTGAATACCTTTGATGATGTGATCGATTACAATAGGAGAGTCCTAGGGTAGTCGAACTACATGGACTTTGATACTTGCTAGGTGTAGTGTAAGTTACGTAGGAGCTAATAGGGCTTAAGTCCGCCCTAGGATGCCCGTAGGGTATTCTAGGTTATTAGGGATTGTTTGTATTTTTTATTATTATTAATATAACTAATATAGATTACTGCATTTTATATCACTACTTTATTGGTTGATTTAAATTATTTAGGATTGTTTGTAATAAGAAATTTAAATAGCCCAAATAAATTAGAAGTCCTTTAATTAGGGCGAGGTGGGTGCCTACAAGTGAAAGCTTGGAACCTTCCCACATCGTAACCTAGCCCCCGGATCCAACTCTGGTTTGTAGACTGTCTTTTCATTGAAAATGGAGTTTGTTTTGTTTTATTGAAAATAAAATATTTTTATGGTTTCCTTATTCCTTAAAAATAAGGTGGCGACTCCTTTGTTTTGTTTGTTTTCTAAACCCCCCTAATCACATCGCCCGGTGATGATGTGGATCCTCCTCATAAAGCCCCCCCGTCAGGTGGCTGGTCCACACAAACACAACGATTTTAACGAGGTTCAGACTCCGCCTACTCCTCGCATTGTGCCTCAGCCCAAGGATTTCCAACAATCCACTAAGGATTAGCTTCTTCAAGGTGGAGAAACATTTACACGATCTTCTTTATCCCATGTGGAAGATCCTCACCTTGAGCTCACAAGTAATTAACAAATGGCTTACAAAGAACCCCTAGTGCTCACCAAGAACACTTCTTCAAGCTTCACAAAGAATGCTTGGCCAATGCTCACAAAAAACAACTCTCCAATGCTCACCAAGAGCACTCACAAGATTTACAAAGAGATGAGATTTTAATACAACAAGAAAACTCCTCAATGAGTAGATAAAATACAAATATGAGCTCACACTAATATCTCTCAAATGATTGAACTAATTTGGCTTCAAGAGAGTGATGATTTTGACTAAACCACAGAATGATGTAAACTATGTTGGCTTGAGTTTGTGTATGATCATTAGCTCATTCAAGACTCATAAGATGAATATTTATAAGCCCCAAGGTGTATATGGCCGTTTAGAGACAAAATAGAGCCGTTAAAAACTAGTTGTTATGAACTGTCAGGTCGATTAGTCGACTAGGCACATGTGTTAGTCGACTAGAAGGTTTAAAATACTTTTGAAAAACTTTCCCGGCACGATTAGTCAACTAGACAAAGAGGATTAGTCGACTAATAAGGTGTTTAGTCGACTAGGACAAAGTGTTAGTTGACTAGGACAAAGTGTTAGTCGACTAAGAGCTTATTTTTCCAGAAAACAGCTACTGGCCTGCGATTACTCGACTAGACATGGGTGCTTAGTCGACTAATGTCCAAATTTTCTTGAGCTGAAAGTTACATATTCAAAAACTAGACTTCTCAAGCTTTCCGTAGCATCCAAGATCAACTAATTCGGAGTCCGGATGAGGGAGATATGACCATTTGAAGTTAGAAGTTTTCGTAAGCAAAAAATCAGCATTTCAAAAACAATGTCTTTTGAGTCCATAAAGCCCTTTATGAGTTTAAATCAATTTTTGACCAAAAAGTGATTTTCCAAAGTTAAAATCTATGGTCTTTAAGTCATAGTCAATTGAGCCAATTAGTTCATCCTAAAGAGAGATTTACACAATAAATTCCTAAACACTCACATAAGATAAAATTTTAACAGAATTTCTTCAATTGATCTTCAAGTCTTGTGCTAGGCTTGCTTGGCTTCATCAATGGATTGCATCAATGTAATGACTCTCTTCATGGTCCTTATTGAATATAAAAATTATCCATATTCACATAAGGCACGATGTAGTCCATGAACTTCATGATAGTTTAGCCTTCATCATTGAATACTTGAATCTTATTCTTATAAACATATATATACTATAATGGATATATAAGAATTATAGGATAATGTCAATTATCAAATAATGACAACCAAATATTCAACAAGGTTATCCAAATAATAACTCAACAAAGTTTGACATTTAATTAAGAGTTTATAACAAATTATTCATTTAATAATGTCAAGGGATTCAATCAAGAACATATGCACTATATTAAATATTCATAGTACAATGTTTGTTCAAACATTGAGCACAATTTGCATATAGAATAAATAAACCAATCAATGATTTGTGGCTCCCCCTAACAATATGCATATAAAGATACTAAAGATTATCATTTAAAGCATATGCATATTTTAGGTAAAACAAATCAATATATGATGCAAAGAATTCATAATAAACATTTAATCATATGCATATTCCAAACAATCATTCATATGCATATTTCTTGTATCATGGATGTGTTTTACCACAATTCATGCTTGCAAAAAATACACAAGAATACTTGCAAATATACAAAAGATGCAAATCTAATAGAATCACAATACAATGATTGTTATCATCAAAATCAACCAACAAGGTTTGAAGCCATAAGGCTAACACATTCCATATGACTATTTAATGCTAAAGTTCTGGAATTGATTTTATAGATTTACTAGCTTATAGGTTTTTAGTTCATTGTATATTTGAATTGGCTTTAATCTTTGGTAAATTATTTTGAAAACTAACTTGAGACTTCATTCATGTTCTGAGATTATTGTTAATGTAGAAAGAGTTTTATAACATTTTCTCTAAAAATTGTAAATATGGATTTTAAAGAATAAAGGTTTTCCTATAACTGACATTTGAACCAAGATCTATTAGAAATTTTTTTTTGTGATTTGTTTTAAAACAAGCTCTAATCTATGTGATTTGTTTTCCTCCTGGTATTTGTATGTTTTTCATTCGATTTTGACTTGTGAGATTTGTTCAAAATTTTGATAAATGACTATTTTATATGCAATTTTGTGGACCATAGGATAATGCTTGGTTGAAAACCCCAAGAATGGTTTCTTATTTTGGAACGATGATTTGCTTTGTGTTAAAGTGTCAGTGATATCCTGGCCTAATAGGACCAACAGTTCCAATAAACCCTGGTAATAGGTGAGGATGAGGTTGAGGTTGAGGTTGAGGGAAGGGTATTACTCGTAGTGGACTTGAGTCGTTTCGGTTTCTAGAGCATGTATTGCATACAAATTTTGTTTAAAGTGGAAATATGATTGCGAATTTTTCTAAGATCGTTGTTATTCTTACTCTAGTGCAATGTCTTGTTTTGGTGTTTATTTGTTTCGAAGCGATGTTGCCAGGGTGCTATAATAAGTTGGAAGAGGTTTCTGGTGGGAAAATGTATACTTAGAACGTCAGCAGTTTTGACTCTAGGACTTGTTGTACTTGATGCTTTTAGCGCAAGTTGTTTGTTATGTTTTCTTCGAGTCTTTTCTATTCCTCTTCCCTTTCTATATTTTTTTTTTTATATTTTTTGGTGCATGAAGGCTGTGGGTCTGAATTTTTTTGTTGAAAAAGAGACCATGGTGTTTAATTTGGAGTTTCGATAAAAGATTTTAGCTAGAATTTTAAGTTATATGCCATGGGACTTGGGTTTCTCGTGTTTTGGTTTTTAAATCTTGATAAATCATTTTCAAAACCCATCTATTTCATGTTTGAGGCTGCAAGTAACTAGATCTATATTGTAAAATGGGTTTTCGTAAGTCAAAATAAATTTTGAAAGTTGGCATGTGGTTTTAAGAAATACTTGGGTTTGTACCTTGGATCTTAAACTTTAATTTTGATGAATCATGGAGGGTTCATGCTTTTTAATCCTTATTTTAAGGCTTTAAGATTTAGCAGATGCCGAGTCAGGTAGTATTTTAGGAAGTTTAGAAGGGGTGTTGAAATCTTCCTTAAAAGGGTATTATGTTTTGAGATAGCACAGTGGAAGCGTGATGAGTTTCTTCTCTTTTCATTCTCTCTTGGGAATGATTTCGAATTGTGAGTGATTAGGCAAGAAGAGTATGTGTAACGACCCAAACATGTCCTATGACGATATTATGCATTATATCTAAATAGACCAAGAATGAGATGAAACAATTTGAATTATACTAATAAACTCAAAAAAAATCCACAAAGGTGTGCATATGTCATGTCATACAAACGCCCTTAGAGATTAAAAGAAAACAAAATAAGCCAACAACCCTAGCTTATAGGATAAACAAAATACAACTTAACTATTCAACATTTACAAGGGATAAACAAAAAGGGTACAAGGAATGTGTTATAAACTTATACAACCATTCCTCAAAATCCTAACAGTGTGCCTTCCAAGTCCTGTCTCCATGCAGCTAATGTTCACAATGTTCACCTGTGGGGAATTGCAATTAAGCAGGGGTGAGCTAGCAGACGAAGCTCAGTAGGTAAACGTACAAACTCATTATAATAATTATACTGTATAAATTTAACACAATCACAATTCATTCAATTCATAACATAATGCAATGCAAAGTAAAATATGATTTCATGTCCCTTCTAAGTTCCTCGAGGTGGTTAAACAACCAGTAGGTGAGTAAAGCAACGCTATAGAAAGATCCAGTATTAGGCATTACAACATCTCTTCAACCTAAAACGATCACTATATAGCCCCTTTCACTTCCACTTAAGCAAGTACTGCTTTCCCAAACAATCCATAAAATAAAATATATATCAATCCATTGATCACATTTCATCACTTTTCAACTTATTTCTTCATTTTCCATAATTCAAAAGCCAGTACTGCCCAAGTCCACGTTCATATCATGAGTGCAAAACTTTCAATTAATATTGCAATGCTTTTCATATCAATAAACATCATCCAATAATAAAATTATAATACACAAGCCTTTCACTTCAATTCCATCTAATCACAATCATACAAGCATAATCATTTATAATAAGAATCATAAGTTTCCCTACCTGTAAGGCTTATACAGTTATTAAAGACTGGTCTGGCTTTAGTTATCACCTATCAATCACAAATAATAAGCATTAATAATGAACAACGATTATATATATATATATATATATATATATATATATATATATATAT
>JAESVK010000168.1:334222-349350 GCA_017140935.1 Hamamelis virginiana
AGATGAGCATCTAATCCAACGGTCAGTTTTACGAACTGTCATATAAAATTGGCCATATGGAGGGGACCTTACGCAACCTTGCGTAAGGTGGGCCTCATAATAGAATGACTGTATATATATATATATATATAACAATGATAATTCACATTTCAAGAAAGAGAGAGAACCATTTGAGCTTTAAAACAAAAATCTAAAAATATAAACTTATTGCGTGAAAACCAGTTTTGGTAATTTGGATATATATTATAGGTCAGTTATCGGAATTTAATGAGCTTTAATGATCTGAAAAGAAGACTCGAAGATCTACAACTTTTTTTCTAATAGCCATAGTCCAATTCCAACGTTTTCATGGTCAAAAATAGTAATTATAGGAGCCTAAAATGTTTGGACGAAAAACTGTTCACTAATAAAATCAGTATTCAGTAAAATGGGCATAACTTTTAGCACAAAATTCCAAATGAGGCAAGGTTAGGCTTGTTAGAAAGATAACTAAAAAATATACAACTTTCATGAAGAAAGTTTAGCCTAATTCAGCTTCTAACAGTGCCGAATATGCCCAAATAGTATGCTCTGTTTTTAGAAACCCAAATTCCAGATTTTCCTTTATTTTGCTCGAAATTTTCTCAGTAACCTAACACCCTTTCTTTCATTCAAACTTCACCAAGTTCACATATGTTAGACACAAAGCATGTACAAACAATTTTAATAAAGGAAATTTGTCTAATTTCAAATACCACACTCAATTAATCATCAAACACCAAGAAAACTAAAAATTAAACTCATAAAACCCATGTTCTTCATTCAAAACCATATACAAGTTTAAATTCCCATCAAAAACCAAACCACTAACATGGATTCACTTTAAAATTATCATTTGAACACAAAACTCATAACAATAATCACAAACAACCACCCTAACCCTTTTTAAATCAATAATTACGTAAACAAAACTAACCCACACATACATAAACTTACCTTTATCACTTCTAAGATAAAGTTTAACAAGAATTTGGCAATAATTTGACAAAAACTTGGTTGTCCCAGTAGCTCTCCACTCTCGGCTCTCAATTCTCTCCTCTTCACGAAGCTTGTAGAACATATGGATGATATACTCATCCTTATCTCTTTTATTAAAGATTTAGGACACAAATGTCCTTATTTAAAATATTTAAAACCATTTTGTAATTTCACATATCCCATTATTTTAAAACAATTATTTCTACTCCTAAACATCCTTATTTTCATAAAAACAATCTTCTATAATAATCTACACTTCCCACATATTTCAAAAACACATAATCATTATTTCACTAATCACATTATTAACTAATATTTAACACATAAACACGTTTCAATTAGCAAATAATCTACTAATTTAACACTTAAGCAAATAATTAGCAATTTAAAATTTTAGGTTCTTACATTTTAAACATATTGAAATTAAATTGAACCATAATTTTATTTGGTAATTATTTGCAAAAGTTTGCCAAAAATCCTATTCACCCCCCTTTAGGGTTATATATTTGGGACAACAAGAAGAATAATCCTTTGACTTAGTATCCACAGGAATATTCTAGCAGATCAAGTTCAGTGTACATGTTCTCTAACATGCACCCACAGATTAACCTAAGTGTCACTACACTGATAGGAAAGACTACCTATCCTCCCAATGGAGTCAGTTTAAATATGTACTACTCTTGTCGGTTTAATAAATGTCCTCTTTAATAAACCTATGAGCAAGAACTCTTTTAGAATAAATGTGTGTGAGAAATATGAGTCTCCATATCTCAACAACTTGAGATACTGTGAACCACGCGACCCGGCTCACTTTTTTGTTGGTTTTGGAATTGGATTCACTCTCATCGTGGATTTTAGATAACTCATTATCCTTCTCTTTCATCTACTCAATTATCATTTTCTATTATACACTCAAGATCATCCAATCTCAATCATCCTTCTCTATTGTGGGAGCCCACTTAGATTGGGTTTTGAAAAATGAAAGGAGTTTGATAAAAACAGGGAGTCGCCACCTTATTTTTAAGGAATAAGAAAACCATAAAAGAGTTTTATTTTCAATAAAACAGTGACTCCATATTTTAAGGAAAGGCAAGTCTTGGAACCAAAATTGGATTCGGGGGCTAGGTTATGAGATAGGAAGGTTCCAGGACACATCCTGTAGGCACCCATCTCACTCTAATTAAAGGTCTCCTAATTAATTTTGGGCTTATCAAGATCTTATCACAGCATTTCTAATTATCTAATCAACCACAAAAAACATGAATAATAATAATAATAATAGATAATAAGAAAAAAAATATAAATACAATCCTAAAGACCTTAGGAGACACACAGTCAACCTAAGATTGGACTTGCGCCTTATTGGCTGCCTACGTACTTTACCAGTGTTCTGATAGAGATCAAAGTCCGTCGTAGTTCGAATACCTAGGATTCTCCTATTGTAATGAACTATACCATTAAAGGCATTCTACCTTATCCAAGACTCAATCTTTGAGAGTTTATTTTTATTTAAAACACTTCAATATCCAAAGTGGGAGTTTCATCCCAAAACAAACTCTTAAATTCTAATTTCACTGAGAAACCTCCTCGAAGACAGACTCCTAAACAAGCCAAAATCCTTAGTTTGATGTAATTCCTATAACAAAGAAGAATCCTAGGTGGAGCCAAGTGGCTCCCCTCATCCTAAGGTTTCTAACTAGTCCTAAGTTAGTCTAAACACCTAAAACACTAAATGCACACTTGCTGGAAATTCTGAAAAATGCATGAAAAATGCAGTAAACAATTAATAAAAATGCATGAAAATGTCCTAAATGCAATCTAATCTCACTAAGTGAATCTAGACATGTTTTTAGGTTGATTTGACCCTAAAAATGACTTTTAATCCATTTTAAAATCGCTTTTAAATTCTGGACAGAATTAAAAGTGATTTTAAACATGGATTAAAGCCCTAAAACAATGAATAAAAGATGGTGAAAATGCACTTAATGCAACATATCATTACATGCAATATAAAACACAATATACCATTAAACTAAATCATGCTCTTTCTAATTAACACAAGGGAAGAAAGTTACCATATCATGCTCCCTCGAACACAAGTCATATAACACTCTAAGCATTAAGCATGATCAAGAAAAATGGTATAAACAAACACAAGACTATCCTAAAACAACTCTCAAGACACATACTCATCCTATCATACCAAAAGACTCAAACTTTACCTAATCATGCATTCCTATATAAAGCAGAAAATAATATACATTCAAGATAACTTTTAATATGCAATTCTAAACATGAAATAAATCCTAAACATGCTCACAACATTCATATAGCAACAACCATCATACATTAAAACTAAAAAGAAAGCCATATTCATCATGCAAGAACATTCAAACATCCTAAACTTATAACATGACTCAAAACATAAACCTATATGCAACTAGAAGACCACTATCATGCAAGCATTAAACCAAAATCTATCCTACATCATGCATACCTACTCCTAACACGAATTTATACTCTACATCATGCATATAATTAGAAGAAACCATCTTATATATTCTGCAGAAAATAAAACTATCTTAAACAAACTTATTCCTAACTATGTTATGCAAAACTCAATCCTAAGCACAATGGTGTATTCAAACTAACCTTTAGCCTTCTTCCTCAAGCTCCAATGGCCTCCCCATTCGTAGCTAGGGTTCTAGTGGCTGCTATAAGTGCTAAAGTCTATTTCTTCAAAGTTCATCCCCCCTAAACTGATTTATAAGTGGTGTATATATAGGAGAGGCTTCAATTTGATCAATGGCTCTCGTTAAAACCCTAAGGAGTGATCCAAGGGTCTTAAATGAGTCTTCCAAAGCCTCCAAGGTCATGCACAGCCCCCCAAGCTAATCCAGATAGAGTTTGGAAGAGTCCCAAGGGCTTAAAACACTCAAAAGCTGAAAAATTGGCGGAATAGGAGACTAGGCTAGGGTGACCGTCCACCCTAGGACGGTTGGCCGTCCACCATGGACGGCTGGCCGTCCCTAGGGGGTTGGTCAGTCGAGCTTCAGCCCAATTTGGCTCATCTCAACCCGGTTTCGACTTTTTTCGGCTTTTAGGGTTCGTTTCAAGTCAAAATTCGACGATTCAATAACCAAAACAACTGTGATTCGATTCTCCATGTTTTAAGAAGTGTTTGAAGTGAAAATGCATTGACCTCAGTCAAAGTTTCTAGGATAAAGTCGACCAATTAGCTGTTTTGGGCTTGTCAAGCCCAATTAGGGTTTTAAAATCTGCTAACCGATTGCTCTCAAGATCGTTTCCACTTCTCGAAACAAGTTTTAGGAAATTTAAGAAAGTGTTTTAGTGCTTTGGAAGGCTTTGTTTTGATAAAAAGATCGAATTCTGGTCATCCTCAGTTGAAACCCTAATCTGAGCTTAAAATGGCATTTTGGGCTTTAAGAGCCAAACATGAGTCCAAAGGCTTAATGGACCTTGCCACTAATCAACTTAACTACCAAACACACTCTAAATATCCATGCCAATGCCTCAAGACCATTCGAGACAAGATTGGCAGTCATTCAGAGCTTTTGTGATCCAAAGGACAACGCTGCCTTTCAAGTCACAAAAGACCTTATTTCCTATCAAGTCTGACTCGGAAGGCCATGAAATTTAGTAGGGGCATTCCTAAAATCTCTAAAAACTAAATGCAAAAAGAACCGACTTAATCCGACCTAAAAACCTACATGCTATAATGACCTCTAACTAACTACACAAAATGGTATTATGAGCGACTTAGGATTTCGACATCCTATTCCACTTCAAATCATAGGCAACCATTCATGACCCTTCCCATGGTCAAAAATGGATGTCTACAGAAGCCCCTCGTTGATATTCATGGCTTTGTCAGTGGATATCAACGAAACAAAATGACATCCCATTTTTTTCACAACAAAAGAGGGATAATCAAACCAACTACTCACAAACATTAACCAAATCATCATTTTTGAAAATTACACTTCTAATTACCTTATTCTTGGAGTCAACGACTCTTCTTGGAAGTCACACACACTTCCAATAATCTTATCTTAGGGGGCCTCAATCTTCTTGGAAATCACACACACATTTCCAATTATCTTATCTTAGAGAAAATCACACATACATTTCCAATTATCTTATCTTAGAGGACCGCAGTCCCCTTGGAAGTCACACACACACTTCCAATTATCTTATCTTAGAGGAAATCACACACACATTTCCAATTATCTTATCTTAGGGGACCGCAGTCCTCTTGGAAGTTACACACACACTTCCAATTATCTTATTTTAGAGGAAATCTCACACAGATTTCCAATCATCTTATCTTTAGAGGAAATCTCACGCACATTTCCAATTATCTTATCTTAAAGGAAATCACACACACATTTCCAATTATCTTATCTTAAGGGACCGCAGTCCTTTTGGAAGTCACACACACACTTCCGATTATCTTCAAATTTGCCAATCACACTTCATCAAATATAGACTTTGTTTATCAACCATCATATTTTAACTCATCAAATCTCATACGTCAGAATGAGATTCATCAAACATGGACTTCACCAAATCGTATTCTCATTTTAAATCTCCAAATCCCATATGTCAGATATGAGCTTCATCAAACATGGACTTCGCCAAATCATATTCTCATTTTGCACATTTATGCTCGTATTCATGTCAAGATATACTTCATTTCTCTTTTCTGAGCTATAGACCTTTTCCCTATATTTCATATACAACTTTCACCATATTTCAGATACGGTTTTCGCTATATTTCATATACAGCTTTTGCCATATTTCAGATACGGCTTACAGTCTATATGCTTATCATTTCCAAATCATCTTCTCATATCATTCTCTTGCAAACTATCATCAATATCAACCATGTGAATTTCATTCAATTTCAAATTGAATTTCATCCATTCCAACCTTGCAAATCACTCTCTAAGATTGCTCTACATCAATCCTTGAATCAAAACTAGGACTCCTTTCTTCGATCCTTGCATTTGGGATTCACACCCATTTTCTAAATCTTTACAACTTTTGTCTCATCTTCAAACAAGAGGTATTTATTGACTAACAAGAGGTATCCACTCTCTAAACACCTAACTAATACAAGGTTTTCTGGATGACAAAACTAACTCCAGAGTGTTGTTGGAGCTTTAAGCTCATCTTTTCTATCTTCCCATTCACGACAAGAGGTAAACTTACACTCCTATCTTCTATCCTCAAATTCTATGGTATTCTCAGCTCAAAACCTACTCTATGAGTTTTGGTTGATCATTCCCTTTCATGAAAAATGTATTTGGAAGAACTTGGATGCTCCATTCTCTTGCTTTACAAGCTTAAAATGATGTCCATCAAGTATTTGATAAAATTTCCCAAGAAAATAAAATTTTGATATTTTCAAATCCAATTTTTCATGTCATGATTCAAATATGTTTCACATGTCATGACAAGTTTTCAAAACACATCTCAAATGTATGCACACCAAGTATTTGATCAAATTCTATGGAAGGAAAAATTTCACTTTTCAAAAGCAAATTTCCATGTCATGATTCCATTGACTTTGACAATTTTCTAAAATGATTTCATCATATCATAACAATTTTTCAAAACTTATTTCAAATGTGTGTATATCACATGTTTAATAAAAATCTCAAAAAAATAACACTTAGTATTTTTTTTCAAAAACACTTATTCTTTCTAGTGACATTTACATGCTATTAAAAAAGTTTTATTTCAAAAATCAATTCCAACTAAGCATACCTTCAAAGTTTTTGCTAAAGCATTTTCAAAACTCATTTCCTTAGGATTTTCTTTCCAATTACATTCCTTAAGACAAAGGGATTCAAAATCATCAATAGTGCTAAGTTATTATAAACTTTCAAGGCATTAAATCATTAATACATACAATGATAGTCTTCAGCATCACCATATGTTACACTTTCATATTTCAACACAAGTGTTACACTTAGTGTAAGTTTCAAACCCATCATTCTATGCATTAATTTCATATGTCAATAATTCTATCATTAAAAGTTATTCTAACTTATCAATATCAATTCTTTTTCTAATCAACCAACTCTTATATTGTAGACTATCTTCAACACAAGGATACCCATGACAAGGAAACCTAGCAAAAGAACTTTCTAGTGCAGGTACTGTAAAAGTACCTTGAGGAGAAATGGGCTAACACAAGGAGCTCACATATATCACTCATTTTCAAAAACAACTAAAAGGGCCATTCGAAAGCATTTTTTTGGAAGAATTTATAAAAACAGAAGTGTGAAGATTTTGTTTAAACACTTCGGCTTGAATCCTTTGATCTCAAAGTGGGACATAAAGTCAATATCAACTCTGATTCTAATGGCTACATTTTTTGGGATTTATAACCTCATGCATCTTCTTTAAACGTAATGATATGCATCCCTTCCTCAAATATCATTCCCTTTTTAATGACAGAACCTTTATTATTATGTATCTAGTTAGTAGTTTCAATTGTTGTAGGATAATTTATTTTGATACTTTAATTTATTAGTGTTAAAAGAATTGTTTAGATTATAATTTAATTACTAAAGAACACAATATTGCATTGTGTTATGAATTCTTCATATTATGTAGTGAATGCCCACCACTATATATACATATATAAGTATATATGTGATATGTCAGGACTTAATTAAGAGGAAGAAGAGGATAAAGTCACCAAAGTCTCCATGGATGGCCCATGAATGTGATCCATATATGAACCTATACGGAAATTTCTCAAGCATCCTATAACTTCACTGATTGATTCTTCCATTATATATAGAAGCAGAAATCAGAGATAAGAGGTGTTTGCATAAGAGAGAAAAGCAAGCTGACAGGGAAAAATCTGGGAAGAGAAGAAGAAAATAGAGATTTGTAAACAGAGAACTTTGTAAAATATTATAAATATTATAATTGTTCGGCTAAAAAACTCTTGTTACGTGATGTGTGTGTGCGCGGGCGTGCCAAGACTAATCAAAGTCCAGAGATCGTTTGAACACGACCCCAAGCACCTATCTAGGCAGGGGAAAACTTAAGATCGGGGATCTCAAGGCCTAGAAGGTCACTGTTTTTACGATCAGGCGATTGACGGAAGTTAGGGGTTCTACTTCCTATGGGTCTCAAAATTGAATGCTCAGAACAAGAAATCAACAATGTTGAATAAGAAAGAAACATGGATTGAAATTAAATTGAAAAGGAATTGCATTGCATTGAAGGAAATAACATATTTACAAAAGATATGCTCACCGAGATTGAGGAATCCATAACTTGAAAGGAAAGATGCTGAATTGAAAATGGCTAAATACAATGCTGGAAATCAAAAATGGAATTGGAAACTTATACAAGAAAGCTTGAAAACTGAAAATTGCAAGGCATGATGCTTGTAGTTGATTGTTGAAGTTGTTGGGTGTGTTGAAACGTTGCATTTCATTTTCATTTTATAGCTCCACGGTCTTTCAACCGCCATTAAGTAACTTCCCTGCTTGATCATGGCCTTCCCCATGATCCCATTATGCAGCCATCTCCCTTGAATGTGGCCAATTCCTCTGTACGTGGGTAGAACATGGCTTCCTCTCATATAACCTCCTCTTCAGCCATAGCTTGCCGCGTGTCCTTTTTAAATTATCTATTAATCCCTTGATTTAATTTGATCTTTATCCACTCCGGACTTGCTAATTCTCCTACATTCTAATCTTCATCTTCATGTTAAACACTGACTAGCCACATGTCCCATTTAAACTTGAACTTTTATTTAGCTAAGTTCTACACATAAACTAACTCTCCTATTTTTAAGCTAGCTAAACTTCCCAAGTTAATTCCACGTGGCAAATTATCATTGGTCGACATTTTTTAGCGTGAACAATAATATTATAAATATTATAAATAAATAAAAAGGCTCTTCTAATGATGCAAAAAATGAACTGTAAGATTTAATTAAATTCATTTGATTTGAACCGACAAGACAATGGGATCCTCTCTCTAAGCTAATAGGAAAAGTATTACTGAAAGTTTCTCTCTGCCAGAGGAGGTAATTATAAAGAAAATATAGGTTCAAATGTTTCTGCTAAGAACGGATAAGGCGATGCCAAAAATAACAGAAGCTCCATGGAAGGCTCAGAATTGAAACTGCATCTGGGAAGTGTATCCAAGATCGTTAAGGTGACCAGTCATGGCCTTGTTCATGGGAGGCGGCCCACACCTCAATATCTGCATGACCATAGAAGATGTAAAGTTTAAATTCGTAAAATTAAAAAAAAAAAAGGGTGGGGTTTATTGCAACTCCATTTGTTGCTCTCGACACCCAATTTGTAACTACACCCCAATATTTTGTAACTAAACCCCACAGTTTTCCAAAAACCCCAACCCCATTTTAATCCTAAGAAAATTGTTCTCTACACCCAAATCTCTCTCTCTCTCTCTCTCTCTCTCTCATACAACTTGCCCATATTGTGGTTTTCTTTCCTTTTAAGGGTGATTTAAAGTGAGAATAGGTAAAAATGAAGCTCCGAAAGGATGAGAGCAATGAGAAGATGAGTTTTTTTGAAGTTTTTTGAAAAATCGCAGGTTGTTCGATCAGTTGCAGAACCGAACATTTATAAAGTGTTCAATGCTGCAATTGATCGAACAACTCGTAATTTTTCAAAAAAAAATCAAAAAAATTCACTTTATCATTGCTCTCATCCTCTTGGAACTTCATTTTTACCTATCCTCACTGTAAACCACCCTTAAAATGAAAGAAAACCACAATGTGGCCAAGTTTTATGAGAGTTCATGAAATGGAGAAGAAGGAGAAGGGGTAGAGAGAAGATGATAGATGGGAAAAGAAAAATGAGAAGATGTTTTAGCTAGGGTATAAATGATGTTTTTTTTTTTTATTTTTTTTTTTTGGGGGGGGGGGGGGTTTGTAGGGATCAAAACAAAATTGAGTTATTTGTTTTTTTTTTAAATTGTTATGTCCTTTAAAGTAAATTTGCAAATGAGTATTTTAGGAATGAAAAATTATTGGGTGTAGAGAGCAACTATTGGAGTTGCAATAACCCACCCTTAAAAAAATGCAAGATAGTGGTCTAAGGCTAGGATTACCTTAATATCAGGTGCCGGTGTAGGGCAATGGGTTTGAATCATATCCTTGGATACAAACCCAACTCCACCATCCCACACTTCAGGGGGCTGAAGATGTATTAAAGCAGATTACAATAGATGAGAATATATAGAATCAACAATTTCAAAAAAAAAAAAAAAAAGTGCAGTAAACATTACACAAATTGAATTCTAGAGATTCTAATCGATGGGCAGAAAATAAAAGCAACAATACACTGGAGGATATTAGAAATTTCAAACCCACTCTTCATTGTAACCAGATAGTTGCATCCATATTTAGGGGAATCTGGATATCGCACAAGAATGAAATAATTTCACTTTCATTTACTTAGCATCTAAAATGATTCTAGTTTGTTTGCCTATAACATTTGAGACAAGTCTATATTGTTGCATGTAAAGGAACATTTTTAGGATTTCGAGAGGTAATTTCCATTTCAATATTTTTATTTATTTTCAGTGATGATCATTTCCATTTCCTAATAACACAGTTTATTCTTTTAATAATGATACAATGCTGAGAGATGGATTGTTTCATTTCAGATGATGTGAAGATGCCCCTATAATACATCCTAATTTTTTTTCCTGTCAATACAAAGAAATTCTAATCTTGAAATGAGACCTACGGTAGCCTTGTATAAGATGTTCATATGCAGTAGCCGAGATGATTGTACAGAAAACAAAATGCTCAAGGCTTATCCTCAAAAAGGGTGTCAATAAAAGACAAACGAATCTAAAGTCACCACGCATGCACACACACGCATATATGTTGGGAAACGAAGGAATAAATAGTACAAAATTTTCAGGAAGCCTGGCTCTATGTAATTAATTGGGAATTATGGGGATAGCACATCACCAAAACTGACATAACTTGCTGATAGAAAACTCTAATCAAAGATTTATTCATCAAATGCTTACACCTTATAACTGTAAGAGCCTATCAGCAAACCACTTGAGTTGACCCACTAAAGAAGCCCAAAGCAAGCCCATTACAATTATTCACCTCCAATGGGATCCCAACCAACCCATCCCTTAATAAAGCCTCTTTATAAGCAAGCCTCATTAGCTTCCATATAAGGTAAGTGGCTCTGACCCTTCATAACTAGGCCCTTCGGCCCACCAAAATTACTCTAACCAACTGGTCTCTATTCAAATTCAGAGCACCATCTGGAAAAGACTCATCCAATAGCCCATCTGCATGGTGCATGCCCACTTAATTTAAAATCAGCCCCTTTAATACCCAACCCATCTGGAAAAGCCTCATCCAATAGGTCATTGCATGTCCACTTATTCACTTAATTTGAAAGGGAACCAATATTGCAACCCCAATCAACTCTAAGCCCACCCCAATTTTTATGTTTCCAAAAATGCCCTTAATTGATTTTACTATTTAGGACAAGTATAAGTTTAAACTGCCTAAAATATCCTAATTGATTTTGTTAAGTTCACCCCAATATCCATTAATATCAATCATCATCCCCTCCAAAGCTCCATCTCCTCCTTCATTACAAACCCTAAACCCCATTTAAACTCTACAAACTCACATTCTCTTTGGTTAAATTTTATACATATTCCTTCTTCTTTTCCTTCTCATTCTTTATTCTATTTCTTCCTTCTCTTTCACCATCTCATACAAACCCACATTCACCATCAAAGATTCATTGTTTAGATTTAATGATTTAAACATTTTTTTTCTTCTCTTTACAATCATAGACATATATGATGGAGCTTAATGAAGCCACCAATAGTGATGAGGTAAGTGTTTTGAAGCTTTAATGTGTTTTTTCCTTTTTTTTTTTTTTTTTTTTGCAAAATTCTGTGGTGTTAGGTTACGTAGAACCTAACATTCTGTATTTGTTGCGTAGAAGACAACCTAACAATTTTGAAATGTTTGGTTTCATCCAACCTAACAAAATGTTGTGTTTGTTGCATAGAAGACGACCTAACATTTCCAGTAATGTTAATGTTAGGTTAGAAACAACCTAACACATGAATGGAGGCTTTTATTAATTTTGTTGCATTGCTTCCAGCCAAACATTGCCTGTATGTTAGGTTGGTTGGTTACAACCTTACAGAATGTGTTTGTTAAGTTGCAACCAACCTAACATTCTAGGAATGTAAGGTCGTCTTCCACGCAACAAACTCAACATTTTGTTAGGTTGGACGAAACCCAACATTCCAATATTGTTAGGTCGTCTTCTACGCAACAAATACAGAATGTTAGGTTCTGCGTTTAGCACCACAGGATTTTGCCAAAATAAAAAAAATAAAAAAAAATCATTAAAGCTTCAAAATACTTACCTCATCACCATTGGTGGCTTCATTAAGCTCCATTATATATGTCTATGGTTGTAAAAAGAAGAAAATATGCTTAAATCATTAAATCTAAACAATGAATCTTTGATGGTGAATGTGGGTTTGTATGAGATGGTGAAAGAGAAGGAAAAAAGAGAATAAAGAAGGAGATGGAAAAGAAGAAGGAATATGTAATTTAGGTGAGAAAGAGGGACGTGAGAGAAGGAAGGGGGTTGATCTAGGGCAACTTTTGTAATTGGGATGGGGATATAAATTTTATTCACACTTATTTGGGGTTAGGGAAATTTTAGGAAAATTATGGGGTTTTCTTATAACTTATTAGGGTATACTTAGCATAGGGGTGGGCTTAGAGTTGGTTGGGGTTGCAATATCGGCTCCCAATTTGAAATCAGCACTATTTGATACCCAACCCTCCAACTCTTCATATATTTATTCCTTCAACCTCTCTGCCCAATAATGTTTCCACATATCCCAGTAACCCCATCATTAATTCTAATAAAACCTCCATCGGAAACCAAATTAGACTTCAAATTTAAAACACCTTTTGCCTTAACACCAGATCCAATTTGTCTACTGTGACTACTGTGACCCTTCTATTCATACACCCCTTTATTATGTCTATCTCCTATTATGCCACCTGTCCTCCTAACTTTCTTCTTCTTTTAACCTTCTTACCAGTGCACCTATTTTCTGTGGTATCTGCTTGCAAAATCCTCCATTCCTGCCCCTCATGCCTATTCTGTTTCCAATTTTATGATCAAAACCTCTATATCCCTCCTAATATTGACTATGTTACGATGCAAAACCTCCTAATAACTTTGTGATGTCATTCTTATTTTGCTTCTATAATGCTCTTTTCCCATCTCCAAATCCAGAAAATAAAAACAAAAATCATTCTCCACCCCCTTCGCCTTAATCCTAGCTTCCTTAATCCTAGCTTCAAACAAATTATTCATAATCTTAGTACTCCCATCAATCTCCATCAATCCACCAAATTTTATTTTTTTTTTGTTTTTTGCAATTTCTATTTAAGACCTTTTCACGCTGCAAATGGAAAGGGAGTCCCTCTATAGCAACCCATCCCCCAACACACCATTTTCAAGCCAAAGTAGGAATTTCATTCTGGTTTCCATTCATAAAGGTTAACTGAACATAAATTTTAAAAAGAAAAGTGGACCTTCCCATGAAATATTTTCTCTCACAAATAAATAAATAAATAAATAATAAAAAAAATATATGAGCCTTATTGCTCCCCACCATATCCGACACAAGATGCTCAATCTTCTCCCAACTATCCTCCACTCCATATCTTCATAGAAAAACGCATTTCTCCAATCTCTTAAATCAAAGCATATGCAACCATAGGAAATTTGGTCAGCATTCACAGCAGTTCGACATAGACCATCAGGTCACTTTACAACCAACCCTCTGTCAGCACCTTTTCTACTCAACGAACAGTCTCTAACTTCTGTAAAGACTTCTACATTCCTCTTCCAACCCCAACCATTTTGCCGTTCGGGAAAAATCAGAACTCTTCTTCTGCCTTTACCTCATACAACTGAAAACAGAGCATAGCAGCCCCCTACATTCTTTCTCACCTCCAGCCAAAAAACTGAATCACTATCTCTAAATTTACTGAAGAAATCATTCTGCTCTTTCCATCCTACCATTTCCTCAAAAGCGTTAGTCAGCCATCCAAAAACAGCACAGTCCAACCACACAAGGCCCTACTGTCTCCATAGCCCCCCCCCCCCCCCTCTTTCTTTTCTGCAAGCAGCACCATATTCAACTCTCCCTCTATCATCAGAAGCTCGAAGACCTTGTTCTCAATGGAGAAAGAAAACCTATCCTCCCTACTCATTTTTCCCGTCTCTCACTCAAGCTCTCAACAAACAAATGACCTAGTTGGTCTCTCTCTAGTCCCACTATTTTCAAAATGAATACTTCTGCAGTACCACAGATCAGATGATTGTATTGCAACCATTTTATATAGTGAAAACAAGCATCGCATGTTCTGAAAGACTAAAACACATGAGGTGAGGGAGGTAGTCATATTAATGTATTGCGATCTAAAAAGACTCCCACTTCAATCCATAAAGCAGACCAATTACCATTCAATGAAAAATGTAAGCCAAACTTTCAACATATTTTCCAGGGAAAAAAATAATAATAATAGAATCAACATGACCAAACTTTTATTAACAATTCCTAGAAAAATGTTATAACAAAATGAAGTTCTCATGTTCAGATCAAGAATAGGATTTTGGTACATTGATGTGAAAATCTAAGAAATGTGACCTATCAAAAGGGGAGGAAAATTAATGTGCAAGAAGAAAGAAAATTAAAAGTTTTTCCGAAAATGAAAAGAATCATACCTGATTAAGAACATAGTAGATACTAAAGCGGTTAGGAAAATTATGAGCAAAACTATCCAGCTCTTCCTGCAAAGATACAAATTGGAATAGAATTAATCTAAACCCCATCAATGTACCTCGTGCTATCATTTCTCTTCCTTAGTAACTCCTCCCACAATTAAGTCCTAAAAGTTCCAAATTTTAATAATTAATCAGTCCCTTTCGGAGAAATACAAATATGTGTTATGGTTTCTTTAAACCATGAATAGAAAAAAAAAAAAAAAAAAA
>JAESVK010000168.1:351010-371084 GCA_017140935.1 Hamamelis virginiana
TGATTTTTGGTAGACATGACATACATAAGAAGATTATCTAATCTAACGGTCGATTTTTCAAAATACCTAACCTATGGCTCCTGGTGAGGTGGTGGGCTAACAATAAGATAGGTAAAGACGTCCTGACCTGATCAAAATCCTATATTTACAAGTTGTTTATCTTATGTGCAAGCTATCATTTCAAGGATATTAATTTATGACATGGCATTTGTAAAGCAAAAGTGTTAGGCGGGCAGCAAGAGAAAATGGTTTTAAATAAACAATTAACTAGAATATTCATAAAAAGAAACTAATTATCATCCCACCCTCGTAGACTCCGCCCCATATTAAGTTTTCAAATAGTCCTAATTACAAGAATCAGTAAGTTGCCACTTTGAAAGACATAACACATACATATACACACATACAGGCACTATGTTTACACACAAACCATTTAAAGCATCATGTAAACTTTAATTGATGTCATCATCGATTATTGACCCATGCCATGCATCATGTCATGCACCGCAAGGGGCATTAGGCCATAACTGATGACCAATGTCCAGAGGAACTTCAAAGAGTACCAAAAGGGTCCAACATGAGACCTAGAGTAGCCACAAAGCTTATGGAGGATAGTTGGAATTGATATAGGGTGTGTGCTGCTTATTTGAGAAATGATGTTTCCTTGTGAAAAACCTTTAAAGCACTAAATTCTCTTTAAGGTGCAGTATGATCAGCACCACTACCCCTCAAGTACTATGCTGCTTTAAGTGAGCCTAGCCCGTGGCAACATGGAGCAGGCCTAGGATATTTGAAGGGATATGATATTTTCTACATCATAGATTTGAATATTGGATAATGACACCGTAATTGTAACAATAAACGTGTAACGAGATGCGGGTGTATCAATGCTACGTAACGAGTCGTGGCAACCGCATCTATGAATTTTAAAAAAAATTATTTTTTATTTTTTATCTTTTTCACAGCATGCCCCAATAGCAGTAATACACATGTTTTCACCCTACAATCGCATATATTAATGTTTTTAAAAAGTTTTAATGACTTTTACTCAACTTAGTAATATCTTTTAGTATGTGTAACGAATTTTATGATGATATGTAAGTCTTCTTTTACTATAAACATAGAGTCAAGGACTAAAATATCCAATATATCTCCAATATATCCATATATAGGAGGGTATCAATACAATATTAGACTTGCATATCGTTTCCTCGAAATATTGACCTTCGAAAATATCAAGAATATTGGGATACATCTAAAATATCTATAAATAATGTAGAAAACACAATATATGGGCCAAGGGGCGAAGCCAGGGATTTGATTTAGTGGGGGGCAATTTTTTTTATTGGTAATTAGTTTATTATTCATCTTGCAAAAAGCATTATAATTAGGACCCATTTGCATTAGATTTTTCTAAAATCACTTTTGGAGCTCAAAATTTCACTTGATTTAAGAGATGCAGTGATAATCACTTTTAGACAACTTGAGATGAGATAGGATGTTGGCAAAATTTTCATACGATAAGTGATTGTGTCAAAAGCTAGGAAGCCCCAACTTTTGCCACAATCACTTCTAGTATATAAATTTTAATACATGAAGACATAATTTGAACATAATTTTAAAGAATTGTGTGAAGAGATAGTTATTCAAAAGTGATTTTAGAAAAAGTTAACATAAACGGACCCTTAGTCTTTTTGAGAAATAAAAGATTGTTAAGTTGAAAGTGGAGGAAAGATTTTGATAAATGAGCTAACAAATTTGTACAGGGAAAGGAAGCAACATTTCGAGGTAAAAGATGTTTAGTATATGTGTATATATAATTAGCTAACAAATTTCAAGTATCAATACACTTAAATTGAATTTTAAATAACAAAAATTAGGAGCAAAATTAAAATTTAACAAGGGGCAAATTTCTAATTATTATAAAATATATATACAAAAATAATATTTTTTAAAAGTTAAGGGTGGGCATTTGCCCCCCACCCGCCCTCTCTCCATGTGGCTTCGCCCATGTATGGGCTGATATTTGTTGATATATTGGTAAATATCCAATATAACTGAAAATAGTAGAAGTGGAGATTCCTTTGTATACAAAATTATTGATTTACTGATTTATTATAGTGTAAATGATATATATTTTAATTTTTAATGTTATGTGACATTTAACATTTTAGTGTAGAATTTGTAGAAATTTGTAATTTATTTTGCCCATCGCGACACACTTTATTGTATAGGATACAACAAATACTTGTCTTATACACATTTAGTTTGCAATGTTTTTATTCTAAATTGTGTAATATAGTCTAATTCATTATTTTGCAAAGTTTCACAGGGAATTTTCATGTTTAGCTAATAGTATTCATCATATGTTCAAATCGATATCAATATTTTTTATATGATCGATATATCCGTGTTTTGGGACCATCTTAAGTCCTTGCACAGAGCATGAGCTTTGGCTTAGTGGTTCATGTCTCTTTCTTTATGGGATGAAGTTATGGGTTTTATTCCTCATGAATAAGTATTGAGCTTTTCTTTGCTTAATAAAATTTTGTTGCTTTTCAATAAAAATATAAAAAATATAAGAAATATAAAAATTAAGTCCTTGCATACAATCAATGGTTATTTCTAATTTATACTTACTTCCAATACAGTTATTTTCAATAAACATGCACATAAAAGAAGTGAGGGTCAAATATTATAATTTCTATACATTTTGAATTTTTTATAATTTGTATCATTTTAAAAAATATTTTTTTATAATTATTTTATATTTATAAAACTGTTATAATATTTTAAAATATTTTTATATTTTTCAATTTTTAGAATACTTTTTAAATTTTTTTAATAATTTATAATAACTTTTAAAATATTTTTACAAATTTTAATAATTTTTCATATATTATAAAAATATTTCTATAATTTTTAAAAGTACTTTTTATAATTTTATAATATTTTTTAAATGAACTGTGAAAAAATATAAAATGTAAGATAAATTTTATATTGAAGGTTAAAAAAAAAAGTTTAGTATAGATTAATACAATTATAAAGGAAAAAATATAAACAAAAAAACAAATTGCCAAATGCAGCAATCTTATTATCAAGATTGCTTTGACTTTTCAAATAAGGAAGCCTCTATCAATCATTAATTATTTGCGTAGAAATGCAGGATAAATTATATATAAATATACATATATACAGTCCTTCTATTATAAGGTGCACCTTACGCAAAGTTGAGTAAGGTGACCTCTATAGAACTAATTGTAAAATAAATTTTCAAAAACGGATCCTTGGATTAGATAAATTGCTTACGAATTTCATGTTTGCCAAAAATCACAGTGATCCAACGGTTGGTTTCTAAAAAAATCAAATGGAAAAATTTGTGACTTTTTATTCTTTAAAATATCACCATTTTTTTCCAGTTGGTTTTTCTAGAAACCAACAATTGGATCACTATGATTTTTGGCAAACATGAAATTCGTAAGCAATTTTTCTAATCCAAGGGTCAGTTTTTGAAAATCTGTTCTACAATTGGTTCTATAGTTGTCATCTTACCCAACTTTGCGTAAGGTGCAACTTATAATAGAACTGTGTATATATATATATATATATATATATGATCAAATCAGCATTTGCTTATTTAGCCAAAATCAACAAACACTCAAATGGCCGTTAGATCTCGGCCATTTGAGTGATGATCTTGGCCACTTGAGTGATATAATGGTCATTCAAGTGTTTGTTGATTTTCGCTAAGTCTGCAAATGCTGAGTAGATCATAATTCTATATATATACAGTCTCGATCCTATGCACATATGTTGACTTTTGCAAAAGTTAGCACGAGGACTTCAATTAATTGTGGGGTATGTATTTGAAAAAACCGACCGTTGGATTAGATACTCTGACACATATACCAAAAATTAGAGTCCGATGTCAGCATCTCAAATTACAAACTACGAAAAATTCTGACCGCTGAAAACTCAATTTTTCTCAGTGACAAATTTGAAAAACCGACCGTTGGATCACTGTAATTTTTGGCATGCGTGACATACCTATGCATAGTATCTAATCTAACGGTCATTTTTTCAAAATACGTATCTAACAATTACCTATCGGCCTCATGATAACTTTCGCGAAAGTGAGCATATGCTGACAAGATTATCGGCGACAACATCGATGAATCCTCTTATTCTCGATTTCTTTCTCTTCTCCTCTTTATTTGACAACAACTAAACCCCCTTATTTTTCTCAACTTCTTTCTCTTCTCCCCTCTGTTTTGATTCCTGTTAACATCGACTGTAATATACTGACACAGTGTTGTAATGGTGAGTATCGTCCAATACTCATCGTTACGATCCCAAATCATACCATTACACCATAAATCCCTCCACACTACTAGTACAGAAATGTATCGTCTAATGTTACCTTAAAAACCCGTTACATGTCTATCAATACGATGAGTGACATAATTTTTAAAAAGCCGATCTACATAGGTGCTAGAAACATTAGGAAAAACACCATCAAAGGGCAAGGGCGCTAGTATTGTGCATAGATTCCAGGCCGGAAGTTTTGAGCTACATGTTATCTAAGCCAACTATCACACCTTCAATTGGGCAAACGTGGTTGAGTGGACTATCGGGTTTCAATGTAGACTTTGTGTGCCTATTATAGGCATTTGGATTGGATTTGACCTTGCCTACAAGATCCTATGGCATGATAAGCATGTGAAGAGGGCAACACGATGCTACAATGCTATTAGCCATTTAGCCTATTAGTGATACATACTTGCTAGTTTTGCGTGTTGAGGGGTTCGCGCTTAACATGTTCAATGTGTGGGTTATGGCATGGTGCTAAGGATCATGTGTCGCTATAGTTTATAGAAACACATGATCCTCAGCCTATAGAGTATGGGTGTAAACTTTTGTAAAGTTGGGGCTAGTCAGCCTCTCAACTATTCAAGGTACATAGATGTGAACCGACGAGTGTTTTGGTGCATCAGCTTGGTTGAGGACTTCTATATTGCTAGCATACATGTAGCTAGGCCTCACTTATAAGGGAAACTTATTAGTGGGGCGAGTGTTGTGCAGCACTATGAAACTATTGGTAAGTCATGGATAATATGATGATTACACGTGGGGCTCAATAATGAGTAGTTCTTGTTGGAAAACTATAAGAACAATCTGGGAAGGTCTTAGCAAAAAACTCATGGTGCAAGGAGCCATCTGGAAAACTATAATGAGTAGTTCTTGGTAAGGGTGTTGGGGCGCCGCACGATCCATTCCACTGCAATGAAAATTGTAGGACCAAGGCACATAACATTGATGTAAAGTTCGAATGATGTCATTAGATAATTGATGAATGATTTGTTTTACACACTGAATTTATCAAAAATATATTATGCAACCGTAGGTCTGTAGCATGACCATACTAGCATTTCAAGCATAAAGAATTTAGCATCTATAAAAGCTAGATTGCAAAATGAGTTTCCAAATAGAGAAGCGAAAGAGAACTAGCTTAACTTAAAACTAATAGTAATTGAGTATGCAAATCAGAAAACTCTCGGCGGTAGGTAGAGTATGTTGAATCATTTGGTTTCGTAGGAATGTAATTGAATGATATTTCAGCCATTGGAAGAATAAAATCATAAACTGGCTATTAATTCACCTATTTCTACAATAATTTGGCTATATTGAACTATTTGACATTGTTAAAAGGCATGCAAAATTACTGCACTAAATACACACACACACACACGAATGAGAGAGAGAGAGAGAGAGAGAGTTTTACCTTCAAAAGAATATCTGCATATGTGACATTGGCATAAATAAGATTAACCTTGGTTTTGTCTTCTGGGTTTTCTAATATGGCTCTCGCAACCTAATTGAATAAAAAAGAGAACAAAAGTAACTATCAAACATGAATGATGTAGAAGATTTGTGCAGAAACAAAATGGGAAAAAAGGAGGAGAAAAAAAAAAAAGGTCCAGTCTAGGGCATGTGGAGGAGGGCAGTCTAGCTTTTCCTCCTCTATAATACATACCTGGAACATTGGAGTAATGCCAGTGCCTCCAGCAAGCATCCCAAAAGCTCTAACTTGGCCAGGTTGATACTTGAAGCGCCCCTGGAAGAGTCATCATAAATACATCAACCACTTAAACATTCAGTTGTAAACTCATGAAAATGAAGTTCAGGAACATTTGATCAATCATGGATGTTTGACTTTAGTAAATCACTCGAATATAAGCTAACAAATTAACAATTTCTCATCCAAACAAATGGATACAATACCCTGACTTTATAAATATCTTTAAACATCACAAATAATTTGAAGACTAGTTAATGGAGCAAGACAAAATAAAGAAATTGCCAACCCATGATCAGACAACATCCGTTTTTAAGTGCACATCGTAATAAAATAAGAAGGAAACATTCCTATATGTCTAACAGATAACTATAAATGATTTCAGAAAACATAGCAGGCAGATTTGTAAGAGTGCACTTTATAATATGCTGACTTCCATACTAAGCAAAATAAAAATTTGGATAGAGTAGAATGTAAAACCACAAAATAAACTTATAAAGAAGTAATTTTGCCAGCAACTGTTTAAATCGATGCTATAATCATGCTCTAGAAGAGGGGATGAAGGGAATGAAAGTTAAAAAGGTGTCATTGGAGGAAGCTTCTAAAATTGAGATATAAAATGAAAGAGTTGCATTGCTATTTCTATGGGAAATGGCAAAAACGCTTTCCTTTGGTAAGATTGTTGGCCACATAGTTATTAAAGGCGCAAGGCGCACTCTAGGCGCAAAGGTCTCCTGGGGCCTAGGCGCAAGGCGCAAAAAAAAGCGCGGGCCTGAGGGAAGCGAGGCGCACATTTTCATAAAAATAATTCTAAAATATTTGATTAACTGCCAATAAAATAAATAAATCAATTTAAACATAAATAATTGAATACTCTCAAATAAGTAATAATTATAGCAAAGTACTCAAATGTGAAATGACAACTCAAAAGTTTAAAGCATAAAAGTTCAAAAGGATAAACATCTAATCCCAATTGCCAATACTTAGAATGAATCTAAACATCATCCTCATCAAGCAAAACATCATCATCATCATCCTCCTCGCCATCATTAGACTTGTAACCCTCAACATCTTCTTCTTCTGTTTCTTCAGAATTTGCCTCTTCTTCCTCATCCACTAGAATTGGCGTTGATGTAGAATACTTAGAGTTCTTAGAGGAAGAAGGTCCTGCTCTTGTTGTGCTCCTTTTGCTTGATGATGATCTTGTTTTTGATGATGATTCCTTGACATGGGGTGCTGTTGCTAGAGCTGCAGAAGTTGGAGAGAGTAGGTTTAATACAAGATCATCATCATCCTCATCAGACTCTCCATCCATTCTCCCAACTAACCACTCATTAGAATCATCTATTTCTGTCAAGGATATGGGGTCTATGACATCACGCATATTGAATCGCCTCTTCAAAGCTCGATTGTACTTGATAAATACCAAATCATTTAAGCGCTTTTGTGATAGCCTATTTCTCTTTTTGCTGTGGATCTACAAGATTTATAAATTACAACTAATTAGAATCTAGTGAATTAGTGATTCATTTCATAAATTTTTAGACACAATAGAACATTCACTTACATGTTCAAAAACACTCCAATTTCTTTCACAACCAGATGCACTGCAAGTGAGGCTAAGAACTTTGATGGCAAATCTTTGCAAATTTGGAGTTGAAGATCCAAATGAAGACCACCATTCAGCTGTTTATAGTTATCATCAACTATAATTAGTAACCTTTAATAAATTATAAAATGAAAGGTTGAAAAAAAAAAATACTTTAATGACTTTACCAGGCGACTTAGTTGTTCGTTGTCTAATAGCCATGTCATGCCCAAAGAGACCCTCAGCATTCTTATACAAGGTCAGCTCCTCAGTAATCTTATCTTGCTTTTCAATGGAAGGAATCAATCTTTGTATGCAGTTGTACAGGCCTGACATCACCTCTACATCTTGCTCAATAGATGAGTTTGTATAAAAGAATTGTGGGTTCAAAAAGTACCCAGCTGCATGCAAAGGTCGATGAAGCTGACAATTCCACCTATTATCAATGATAGCCAATGCATCCATAACCCTATTATCATCCTCTTTGAATCCTCTAGCAATTGCTTCTTTAGCTCTATCCATGGCCTCATAAATATATCCCATTGGAGGCCTTTTCTCCCCATCAACCAATCGAAGTACACGAACAAGTGGAGATGTCAACTTAAGGGAGAGGACAATGGTTTTCCAAAACGAAGGCATCAAAATAGTTTGAGCAACCCTTTTACCCTTTTGCTCCTTTTCCCATTTGGAATTTGTCCAATCCTCTGAAGTAAACATCTTTCTCAAGTTATCCTTTTGGCGATGAATACTTGCTAGTGTTAGAAAGGCGGTAGCAAATCTGGTGAGGGCAGGCCTAGCTAAGTCCTTTTGTTTTGTGAAGCGCCTCATCATGTTTAACAAGCCTGGACGACCATACATGTAAGCATTCACTTCCATTGCTCTTTTCAATGTTCTACTGATGTTAGGCATCTTCCCAATGTCTTCTAACATTAAATCTATGCAATGGGCAGCACATGGTGACCAATATAAATGTGGGCGCTTTGCTTCTAGCAATCTCCCTGTTACATGTTTCATATTTGGATTTCAATTTTAACCAAAAAAAAAAAGATTAGATTATAAACTAACAAACCTATTCATTAGAATTCATGATAAAAGTAAAAATATAGAATAGTATAATAAATTTTAAATTTAATGGTTACCTGCCATCACATAATTTGAAGCACTATCTGTTATGACTTGAACAACATTAGCTTCCCCAATTTGCTCCACGAAAGAATCAAGCATTTCAAATATTCTCTCCCCGGTCTTGCTGTACTCAGAAGCATCAATGGACTCGATAAACATGGTTCCTTTGGGACAGTTCACCAAAAAATTTATCAAAGTCCTCTCACGCTTGTCTTTCCAACCATCAGACATAATAGAACATCCATTCTTTGCCCATTCTTCTCTATGACCTTTCAACATATTATTTGTATTTTCCAACTCTTTCTTTAGGAGAGGAACCCTCACCTCATGGTAACTAGGTGGCTTCATTCCTATTCCATATTGGCCAATGGACTCAACTGCAACCCTAAAACTATCATAATTGACAGCATTAAATGCTATCCCGGCATCATACATCCACCTTGCAATGTGTAGACATGCCTTGTCTCTCGCTTCTTTCTTGTAATGATCATTGATTGTTGTTTGTTTGCCTTTCCCATCCTTTCTCCCCTTCACAACCAACTCTGGGTCAGGAGTAAAGAATGCATCTATCGGTCCCTTTTGCCTTGGTTTTTTTAATTTTGATTGGACTGATTTGCTACTTCCTCTTGAGCTTACAACACTTTTACCACGTCGATCAATCTCTTGCACTTCAACTTCATCTTCATCCTCAGCAAAGTCTGCATCATCAAAGTCTGGCAACATATTTATTTGCTCTTTTTCTATCTTTTTGCTGGCCATGTACTCTCTTATTTCCTCTTTCACGTGATTTGGACATTTGAGACATGCCTTTGCATTTCTTTGCCCTCCAATTATATGTTGCTTGGCCCGATAAATTCCTCCATTTGTCACCTTTGCATAAAAATTGCAAGTGAATGCATTTTTGTTGCCAGGAACTTGGGTTGCATACTTCCAACATGGATCCCTTCTTGAACCTTCAGAATCCATAGATTATAAATATCTAAAAGCCTAAAAAGAAAGAGACATATCTCAGCAAAATCACCAAAAGTTGTATCTCACATAGTCACATTACCATAAACTAAGAGCAGCTATCCAAGCCATCAACCAAAAAAAAAAAAACAAGGTCCTAGGCTCCTAGCAGCAGAGAAGCAGAGCACCAACAGAAAATAAAAAATAAAAAACAAAAAACAGGATCCTAGCAGCAGGCAGCAGCAGTAGAGAAGCAGAGCATCAACAAAAACAAAAAAAAAAAAATACAAAAAACAGGGTCCTAGGATCCTAGCAGCAGGCAGCAGCAGCAGGAAAGCATAGCATCAAGCCATCAACAAAAAAAAAAAAAACAAAAACAATGCTAGTGCAGCAGCAGAGAAGAAGAAGAAGAAGAAGAAGAAAAACAAAAAAGAGGGGCCTACGGCACAAAAAAAAAACAAAAGAAGAAAAAAAAAACAGGGTACCACTGCCGTTAGCAGCAGAGAAGAAGAAGAAGAAGAAGAAGAAGAAAAAGCTGAAGAAGAAGAAGAAGGTGCAGCAGCATCAACCACAAAAAAAAAAAAAAAAAAAAAAAAACAGGGTACCGCAGAGGCGCAGAGAAGAAGAAGAAGAAGAAGAAGAAGAAGCAGAAGCAGAAGAAGAAGCAGCAGCTTACCTGAAGAAGCTTGGCTGAGGAAGCTAGGCTGACTTGGCTGAGGAAGCTAGGCTGAAGAAGCTAGGCTGCTGGAGCCCTGAAGAAGCTGGAGAGGGAGGGACTGCCGAGGAAGGTAAGTGCCGAGACTTAGGGCTCCTCTTCTTTTCCTCTTTTTCTTTCTTCTATTTTTTTTTTCTTTTCCTCTTTTTCTTCCCTCTTCTTTTCCTCTTTCTTTTATTTTTTTTGCTGGAAGGGCCTGAGGTCACCCAGGCGCGCTTTTTTTGCGCCTTGAGCCTGGGAAAAAAGCCCAAAAGGCGCGCCTTTTTGGGGCTTTTTGGATCTCGCCTCGCCTAGCATGAAGCCAGGCCCCTGCCTTGCGCCCGCCTGCGCCTAGCATCTAGGCGCGCCTGAGGCGCGCTTTTGATAACTATGGTTGGCCACCCTTTGCTGTTGCTGTGGATAGATATGCAGTGTAGACTCCGTTACATGGATCCTTCTACTTGCACTAGAGTACGCATGGTTACAGAGTACAGACGAATACAGTAGTCATGGGAGGAGGAGGGTGAGAGAACCACATTATTGCCGGGCGGGCTGGATGTGCTGCTGGAAGGAGTACGGAACTGGCTGGAGCTACTGTCAGAGTAGAAAGATTGTCCTCATTGCTAAGGCCAAAGGTTTCTATCAAAAGAAACCATTTTCCTCTTTTATTTAAACTTTTTTTTTTTCAGATTGGTCGTCATACTTTTTTTAATTTTTAAAATGACCAAAGTTCAATTTTATTATTTATCGTCCTAAAATTTACTATATATGTTTATATACAATCCCGATCTAGTCAGCATATGCTTACATAAGTTAAATAAGCATGAAGCCCATAGATAATTGCGGGATGAATATTTTGAAAAACTGACTATTAAATTAGTTACTATAGTTATGGATGTCATGCATGCCAAAAATCATGGTGATCCAATGTCAAAATTTCAAAATATAACTATAAAAAATTGTGACTGCTGAAAACTGTCACAATTTTTCTCTCTGACATTTCCGAGAAACCGACTGTTGGATTACTGTGGTTTTTGGTAGACATGACATGCATAAGTATAGTATCTAATTCATCAGTCAGTTTTTCAAAATATGCATCCCACAATTATCTATGAGCTTCATGCTTACATAAGCTTATATAAGCATATGCTGACTGGATCATTTCTGTGTATATATATACACATATCCATGTATTCATACCCAATTTTTATATCCTTTCTAGTTGAGTGCCCATATCCTAAGATTTGGGAATTTGATGAATCTTGTCTCCTAGACACACACACCCCAACACCTAACACCCACGCCTGAGCCGACATAACATAAGATACAAGATAATTGAAGATCGTAGAGTTTATAAAATGACGAAAGTGGTAGATGTGATTAGGGATCAACAATGGAACTTACCGGATGCAATAGACGACAATACGCTGGATTTGTGGGGCTTAATTAGTAACAGATTTGTCTAAAGTCTAGAAGAGGGTGGAGTGATATGGACTCCTAGCACTAATGGTATTTTCTCTATCAAAAGTCATAGCACACCTTAAAGAGAAATAAAATATAGTTCCTCGATACAAATTAGTATGTTTAGAAAATGCATAGACAGGCTTTTGTCCTTTGGATGGCCATTAAAGGGAGGCTTCAAATTCAAGATCTTCTTGTCCATAAGGGTGTTCTTAGCTTCAAAGTGTATCTTCTATCAACAATTTTCGAATGTGAGCAAAGGTTTAAAAAATGCATCACAAGACACTCTGCGGAGCGAGGGAAAAATGTCTCGTGGTGTAAAAGTTTAAGCGTGACCCTCGTGGGGTGTACACCCAAGAGCTAGGACATGCAGCTCATGTATGTCATGAATGCCTTTTGCGCCCCAACTCTTTGGGAGAACGCCCAGCGAGAGTGGGTTAAATCGTTTATATGAGATCTCGAGAGAGAGTGAGAGTGAGAGAAGAATTACAAAGAAGTGGAGAGAAAACCATAAATGACCAAAAACCCTATAATACAATAACCATTTGCCTTAACAATCCAGGTTTTCTCAATGGCTCAATGAACTCGAAAGCCTTCTCGCACTCAATGAAGCAAAATCCTCAATAACAGATTTGAAATTGACGACAAAGATTATTGAATTGAACTAAATTATAGAACAAAATTAACACCAGAAAACTCAGCAATTACGGCACAAGCAAAACTCTACATCAGATGTTAAACAAAAAACTGAGGCGTAATGATCAAGATTACAGTGACCAAAAGCCTAGAAATTTTCTTTGAATCGGAGGCCAAATCTGGATCACAAGCAGGGACGCTTGAGACAAAGATTAACCCCTCCCCCCATCCCCCCGCGCCCCTGTCCCATCCCCTCACTCGAAAACTTCTAAAGAAAGAAAAAAAGTGTATAGAGAAAGCAAGCCTTGGTATATAAAGAGTTAAAAGACATACTTGCCAAGCTTACATCATTTATTTTATAACTTAATCCTCTCCCTTTTTTAATTTATAATCCAATCCTTTCTCTTTTCTTAATTTGTAATTGAACTAAATTACATAACAAAATTAACAACAGAAAACTCAGCAATTACAGCACAAGCAAAACCCTACATCGAATGTTAAACAAAAACCCGAGGCATGATGATCGTGATTACAGTGACCAAAAGCGTAAAAAACTTCTTTTTGAGTCGGAGGCCAAATCCGGATCACGACATGGTTCAAAGTTTGGGTCGAGACAAAGATAACTGGGACGAGTCATCTGGGTCTGGGTAGGGACCGAGACAAGAAGTTCTCCCGAGTCAAATATATGAAGAGAAATCACATATTTTCATTTCAACTAAGATCTCCATCATTTCATCTTGTCTCGACCGAGATTTTGGTCATCTCATGTCATCTTGGCTGAGATCTCAATCGTCTCGTTTCATCTTGGCCGAGATCGCGATCTTCTCATTTCATCTTGGTCGTCACGTTGCGTCTCATCTCGTCTCAGCCTTGCCTAGATCTTAATCATTTCAACATATTTACTTACTTTATAAGTTAGTCCCTTTATTATTTGTAAAGAGCAATTCTTTAATGATATTCAAAAAAACAACCTAGCACTTCATTTGTACAAAAAACAATTGTGCAACTTTTACTAACAATTATATTCTTTTTAAAAATTTAAAATTTAACACATTGTTCCATGATACTGTATCGCACTAGCGCCTATTTTGATGTTTCTTATGATATTCTACATCTCAAGTTATTTTTTTTTGCTTATTTGATGAGTTCAATGTGTTTGTTTTATTTTTTCTGATTTTTCTATGATTTTTTTGAATTTTTTTTAACATTCTTTCATGCCTAAAGTTGTATCTCAGCCGAGACACAATGAGATGTCCGTGACCGAGACGCCTGCGACCAAAACGCGATGACGTCCTCGACCGAGACTTTGAACCATGGATCACGAGCACAAACGCTTGAGACAAAGAATAACCCCTCCCCCCCTCCTTCCATCCCTCACACGAAAACTTCTAAAGAGAGAAGAAAAGTGTAAAGAGAAATCAAGCCTAGGTATAGGAAGAGTTAAAAAGACATACTTGCCAAGCTTACATCATTTATTTTATAACTTTCCTCTCCCTTTTTTCAATTTATAATCCAATCCTTTCTCTTTTTCTCTTTCTTTTTGTTTGTTTTTTGTTTTATGGAACAACCCTTTATCTTATAATATTTATTTAATTTATAGTACTTGCCAAAAAAATTTATAATTATTTATATTAAAATTAATTTTATATATTTTTAAATTTTTTTAATTACAAAATTTGAAACTCCCACAAGAATTAGGCCCACGCCTAAGTCTTATGTCCCATGCCTCGGGCTTATGCCCCACCCCACGGGGATGAAAACCCCCTACCCATATTAGCATATAATATATTTTCTTGTAACCCATACTTCCTTTTGATAACTTTGTGCCAAAGAGAGTTAGATTCAAGTGGAAAGCTCCACAACCATTTCCCAATTAAAGTCATATTCCTGTTAATAATGTTACCACTACGAGACCACCCTTGGAATTAGATCTAGAGATTGTTCAAACTAACCAAGTGTACCTTTTCCCCCTCTTTCCCACCTTCGCACAAAACATCTCTCGTCAACTTCTCTATTTCTTAACCACCCTCATAGGTATCCTAAACAAAGACAAAAAATAAACAAGAATGCTTGATAAGACAGCTTGCACAAGAGTCAATCTCTCTCCTCTAGACAACAAAGACTTTTTCTAACCGTTTAGCCTTTTACCTATTTTCTCTAAGACTAGATTAAATAAAGAAATAGCTCTCGGATTTCCTCCTAAAGGTAACCCTAAATATTTCAATGGCCAGCTCGCAACATGGCATCCTAGTAAATTTTCCAGCCTAGCCACCTCATGCCTTCATTAATTTTCCTATTTCTTTTCAAACATTCTATATCATATCCGGTTCAACTTATAATTCTTTAACTTTGCCTTACACAAAAGAAAAATAATAAAATAAATAGATAAAAACTTTCTTGAATTGCTATATCTAACAATAAAATGGAAATGTTTTGGACATATGTAGAGATAGGCTAATAGAGTTGTAGACAATCTTGCTAATTTAGGGCATAGTATAACAGGGTGTCAAATATGGGAGGAAACTTTCCTACTGGACTTTGGGAGATAGATGCGGAAGACACTAGGGGAGTTGGATTCTACCGTTGTATATGATTCGTGTTAATGCATTTTCTTTTCTTACCAAAAAATAAAAAAAAGCGTAAGGAAATGGGCTGGGTATTACTCAATGTGCAAAGAACAATTTTCACATGGATTAAACAATAAATAAATAATCATTGACCCATTAGAAGCATAGGAGTCGACTCTCAAGTCCATTCGATCCTATATAACCTTAAAGAAGTCTGACAGGGTTATACTGACTTTAAGTCTCGAATAGGATTGGGACATTAATGTATGGTTCCGAATGATAATTTTAAGATTGAACAAACAGGAATGGGAGTTTAAAGACTAAGAACATGGGTTGAAATGGTAAAAAATACATAACATTTACAAAATTTTATGGAGGATATGGTCCTCGATAAACTTTGTGGCAAACCAACAGTGGCAATACCATGAGATCAAGAAGCAATTACCAAACACATGCCAAACTCATACAATATCAACCATGTTGTGCACTTGTACATTAGTATCTCATGTAAGAATATCTATTTGGGTTTTGGAAATCAGCATACACAAATCCAACAATAGCAATAACTTGTAATGCATCTCCAAAAGAAAAAAAAAATTACCTTAGGCCCCTTCACAGCCAGGTAATCACCTTCACGCATCTCTCGAAAATGGTGGGACATCCTTCCTTGTGGATACATCTACTTATAGGCAAAATTGAAATCACAAAACCAATTCAATTGGGACAATACAAAAATAAAGAACTAAATTATGAAAAATGTTATAAAGACAACATTTCAGACTTTATGTACCTTTATAACTAGTTCAAAGTATCCAACATCTGAGTCCAAAGTGGTTGGAGTATATGGTTTGATAACTTCTTCACCTAGACTATCCTTTCCTCTGTTTGAAAAAGAATGAAAGTTAACGGTGGTAATTTCATGAAAGACCTTAATGTAACCAATCAATGTCATAAAAGTAGCACATTTGCAGAAATTCGGCTTAGCATTGTATTATAAATTAGACAAAGAAAGACAAAACCAACCAATCAAACCTGCAACTCATATGTTGTCCAATTGGAAGTCCCAATACTGAAGTTGGTGTAGGAAGAGCAAATCTAAATTTAGCCACATTATGGCTCAGTTGGGTGAGTTTAACAAGTTTAAATTCCTTGAAGTTTTCAGGGTCCAAGCAACCTATCAAGACATATCATGGTATTAATGAATATCAGACAAAATGGAGGCATAATTCCCAAATGTAATCCACGAAAACTCAAATATGGAATGAATGCATAATTTCGAGAAAAGAACATAAATACAGACAACAAACAAGCAGACAAACAAACAAATAGAACGGAAGTAAAAAATTTGCTATCCTCGAAGAAGAAAAGCAATGGTTGGCTATCTCATTTTATGTTTAAGTCTCGCCTACTTTATTTTCTCTCTTTCTATCTCTCTCCTCCTTGAATCTGAATATGATATCAAAGCTTTTGATCCATTCATCAAAACGCTTCCATTCTTCCCTATATAATCTCTCGTTCTGTCATTTCTTTCTTCCAAAACACGCAAACCAAACCCTGAACACCAATGGACCTTTAAAGAAAGTTGAAAAGGGCTGAGAAAAAACTGCATTGTTGATGCCCGTACAACTGCATGCCAAATAGACTTTTTCATGAATAAGAATTGAATAAACCAGTAACTTTGACACTAAACAAACTTATTCTATAGCTACCAGAATATCCCTAAAGCTAAAATTTTCAAACTCCACCATATCCAATGAGGCTTAAACCATATAAGGTTCGACCATACCCCACCAAACATGCTGCTCTCCAAGTGAAGGGCAATTACTGCATTGCTAGGGCCAATAAAGCCTTTGTGAATTTTGTAAATTTCATCTTCATCATAAGCATAATAAAAGTACCATTTCACAGTGATATATTTTCTTGATCTTTCAATCCTGCTAGTTTCCTTTAAAGCTCATATGTTCAACTACAATAATAAGATAACTTCCTCAGTAATGTCTAGAATTCATCTTTTCTTTCTATTTTTTATTAACATAGTAGCTTTGCTTCATTTTAATTCATTTCATTATACACTCATTAGATTAAATCTTAGAGATTTAACCATTAACATTTTTCATATAGTTGAATCACCACTATGTAATCAAAATTTAAATTCAATATTTAAAACCTCAACCATCCCTATATAAATATAGTTTCAAATGATCTTTTCTTTTTCTGATTAATCATATCTTTTGAATTAAATTACTTCAAAAACCCTTCTTTTTGCAGACAATCTATAAATTGACTAACCAACAAATCATTCTTTCTTTTATGCATACAGTATTGGAGGACTTTTAGTGTATTTTTACACACTAATATAAGAATTTTATCCACTTCATTTTGCGTTTAATCTTATAACATTCTTTATATTCTTTATTAGGCTATGCCTATCTTGCTCCGTAAAACATTTCATCTTACATTCTTTCCTGCAAATGAAAGGGGTCACCTATGTTCTACGTACTTCCTCTGTACATTTCTTATTCCAAAAGAAAGTCCTTCCATTAATCTTCCAAAGTTCCAAGGTTCTTAACAGTATAAAAGCATAATAAAATTATATCTGATAGATGATATCTTTTCTAGATCTTTGAGTCTTGCTAATCTTTGCTAAAGCCCATATATTCATGTCTATTATTAATATATCTTACATTGTAATGATTAAAATTCATCTCTTCTTTCAACTTTTGACTAATGTAATAGTTTGGTTTGCTTGGGACCATACTGTATGAGAGAATGGCCAATAGATTTAAAAAAGGACACCCACCTGATCTCATTTGGATAGGAAGGGCTATTGATGATTATCCCATGGAATAGTTATGTCTTTTCTTGATCTTTCAGTCCTGCTGCTAGTCTCTGTTAAGAGCGTAAAGCTCATAAATTCATCTTTACTAATGATATATCTTATGTAGCAATGATTAAATTTCATTTCTTCTCTCTACTTTTGATTAATGTATTAATTTTGCTTTTTATATCAATTCCTTTTAATATATTAGTACATCTATATAGATATCATGCAAACACGGTTCAAAGTCTAGACCGAGACCATGATGACTGGGCCAAGTCATCTAGGTCTGGGCAGGGGATCACTATGAGAACTTCTCCCGAGTCGAATATACGAAGAGAAACCTCCTCTTCTCGTCTCGACCTAGATCTCAGTCATTTCATCTCGTCTCAGGAGAGATCTCGGTTATCTCGTCTAGTCTCGTCTCATCTCAGATGAGATCACAGTCGAGATGAATCTCACAATCCAGGAAGAAGAAGAGAAGCAGCAGCAACAACAACAGATGGCAAGAAAAAGAAGAAGAAGAAGAAGAAGCGGCTAGAAGTAGCCACTATCCAGCTGGCTATAGTAGTTGTAGACATACAGAAATAGGAGCAGCTGGCAGCGACTGGCAGTAGTAGGCAGCAGCAAATGTCAAGAAGATAGCAGTAGCTGCTACTTCTTGCTTCTTGCCATCATTTTTTCTTGCAACAGCAGAAAATGGAAAAATAAAAATAAATAAATAAATAAATAAAAATAAGAAGAAGTACCGCTATATTAAAAATGTATATTCCTGTTGACATTTTAACCTATTAAAAATGTATTTCTTCTTCTTCTTCTTCTTCTTCTTCTTCTTAAACTAATATAGTAAAAATGTACTTCTTCTTCTTTTTAACCTGTTCCTGTTGAGATTTTTAACAGACTTGAATCACCACTATACAATCAAACTCCAAATTCAAAAATGTATATTCTCAACCCTCCCATTCTAAACATACTAGATGTATCCATATGAAATAAAAACAAATAAAAGCAACAAATATGTAAAGCAACATTATAGTAGCATCTTGAGAGTTATTTTCTTGATTATAAAAGCTCAAAAAATGAAGGGGCAATAAAGTTGCAGTTAATCTTACATCTATTTGTACTATGGAAGTGAGAATGAAAAGCCTGGAACATGGAATATTGTGATACACAAAACAATAATAGGTTCATGGTCCACCACTTTCACTAGAACATGTTATGGTGGTGCCATGGAGGTGGGATTATTCGAATTAATTAATTGAAACGTTATATTTAATCTCAAATGAAAGATTGGTATTCTCCTTGAACCAATAGAAATGGATTAGAACTACGTGATCCTAGAATACAACACTATTTTATTAGTCCCTTTATCCCATAATGTTTTAGTACTTTGACAAAACACACATAATAAGGAGATGCATTTAATGCATTGACATCTCACTTGTGTAATTTTATCTTTTCAATATTACCCTCCTAGTGCAATCACTATATTGACACCTTAATTTTTTTTTGAATTGTAATTTCAAATATAACAAAGGGTATGGCAGGAAAGTACAAAAAAATAAATGCATGCCTTGGCTTTTTTAATGAACAAACATTATGGCATAGCCAAAATAGGAAATGTGCTCAAACATTGTGAGATGGAGGAAAAAGATTTGAACCCACATCGTCCGCTCAATAACGGTAAAAAATTACCACAAGATCAAGACAACTGTGGTAGGTTCCAATTCATTACTCTTTTAATACTTTTTTCTTTTCTTTTGTGAACCAACTAAAAAAAAAAAAAAAAGAAGAAGAAGAAGAAGTTGTATCAATTTATTGAATCCCTAAAGCTAGCATCTTGCAAGGAAGTTGTATCAATTTATTGAATCCTGTATATGGATCGCACATTGCTAGAGCATTAGTATTTTCCATAACTAAGTTTCTGCTATAGAAACTATGTTACCAGAAGATTAGAGTTTCAATCTTTCCAAGTTTCACTCACTGGGATCATATACAAAAAGGAGTTTCAACAGGATCCATCAAAGCAGTCATATGCATTTTCATTTTATAAAGAACACGATATTGTAGCTAAAATGAGGGAGATTTCATACTAAAACGATGTTTCACTATATCGTTCAATATATATATATATATATATATATATATATATATATATATA
>JAESVK010000168.1:371484-391678 GCA_017140935.1 Hamamelis virginiana
ACTGTGATTTTTGGCAGGCATGACATACATTATAGGGGTATCTAATCCAACGGTCAGTTTTCCAAAATTTCATCACAGGCGGCTCTACTGTTAGATGCTTACTTTAGCTTAAAGTAAGGTGATCCTCATAAGAGAATTTCTGTATATGTATATATAACAAATAAATTAACATAAGAAACCATCGAAAATAAATCAAAAGATTTTATATTTATATATGAAATAGAAGGTGAATGATGATACCTTTGGGTTTTTTGGTGAAATAAAAATAGTAGGCAGTACCGGCACCAATAGCAACGAGAGCGACAGCTATGCCTAGCATCTCCACTCTGTGAGATTGTAAGAGTTCCATTGTGGAGCTCTGGATTTTAACGACAATTTTAGAAGAGATTGAAGAGAGAGAGAGAGGGAAGAGAGGAATCGGGAGGGTCGTGTTCAGAAGAGACTGTTTTTCATTGCGCTCTCCTGCCTTCTCTTTGGTGAGTTTTCGTTTGGTTTGTCATTTTCTACTCTCTTTCGTAGGTGGGTAGGGATGTCATCGGTAGGTGGGTACGGATGTCAACGGGCGGGTTTGGGACGGGTCACCCTTTCTCAACTCCGTCCCATTTAAGAAAACTTCATCCCATTCTCATCCCAAATCTGTGATGAATCAGGATTTGGAATCTCATTCCCGTCCCAATTAAAAGACCACATCTCATTATCGTCCCGTCCCATTTACTATTTTCTTTATAATTTTTTCAATTTTCTCAATACCTAAATAAATTACAAAATACATCGATGAACATTAAAGATAATTGTCACTTCTAAGAGTAAAATAAATTAAACCCCTTAAAGGGCATGATTGAAATTTCATTTTATTAAGGAAAAACTTAATTGTTTAATACCTATAAAATAAATATAATAAAAATACAAAAACATATGTAATCGGGGCGGGGCGAGTTTTTAAGCCCTCATCCCAAACCCTATATGGTTTTCAAAAAAAATCTCAAACCCGCCCCTAACCCTATTAGGATAACTCCAAACCCTTCCCAATAGGGGCGGGGCAGGTACCCGGATAAACCCGCCCCGTTGACATCCCTATAAGTGGGTGGTTTTTTTTTTTTTTTTTTTTTTTGGCAATTTCCATGAATAATCCTAAGTTTTCAAAATATTACGCCTACGAAGCCGATCCAAAACTAATTACGGAAAAAAAAAAATTGGACATAAATACCCTCCACTCATATGGGTATTTACAAATTGACCATTGAAATGGTCAAACTTTTGTACGGGTATAATGTGTTAAATATAGGGGGACATTGAATGACATGCATGATGTGACATATTGGAATTGGAGATTCTTAACAATATTGGTGATTGTTAGATAAATTGGGGATTGAGGATTGTGTTTAATTTTGAGGATTATGCGTAAACATGGTGATTCTGTGCAAATATGGGTATTGTGAATTCTATGATAAATTGGGTATTCTGTCAAAAATTGGGGATTGGGGACTCTGTAAAAAATTGGGGGTTGCTTATAAAATTGGGTATTACGTGTTAAATTGGTGATTATGTGTAATAATTTTTGTAATTAAAAAATTCGGGGAACATTGAATGACTAGCATTAAATGTTGAAATGACATAAAGTGGATTGAGGATTCTTAACAATATTGGTGATTGTTAGATAAATTGGGGATTGAGGATTCTGTTTATTTTTGGGGATTATGTGTAAACATGGTGATTCTGTGCAAATATGGGTATTGAGAATTCTATGATAAATTGGGTATTCCATCAGAAATTGGGGTTTGGGGACTCTGTAAAAAATTGGGGATTGCTTATAAAATTGGGTATTACCTGTTAAATTGGTGATTATGTGTAATAATTTTTGTAATTAAAAAATTAGGGGAACATTGAATGACCAACATTAAATGTTGAAGTGACATAAAGTGGATTGGGGATTTTTAACAATATTGGTTATTGTTAGATAAATTGGGGATTGGGGATTCTATTTATTTTTGGGGATTATGTGTAAACATGGTGATTCTGTACAAATTTGGTCAAACTTCAATTTTAGGGGTAATTTCGTCCAAAAAAAACAGTAATACGTGCATATCCGTAATTAGTTTTGGATCGGGTTCGTAGGCGTAATATTTTGGAAACTTAGGATTATTCATGGAAATTGCCCTTTATTTTTTCAACAAATTCTCGGTTGAAAAAAAAAATTCTCAATATTCCCATAGTTTACAAAAAATTCCTACATAAACTCATGTTTTCAAAATGGGTGAGGCTATATACAGCACACCTTTTTACTGAAGGCAGCCTATATAAAATATTCATTGGATCTATTATACCCTTTTCTAAGTACAGCCCAATGATTTTTAAGGCAACCCATTGGCTCATTTATTTATACAAAACAATAGTTTTAAAATGAGATAAATGCCCCAATTCTAAATACTAGACACAAGTTCTATTTACAGCCCAATAATCTTCTCGTCTACTATGAAAGAGCATCTTAAAGAGGTTAGTTTGAAGTTTGTACTCACCCTAAACACTTTCGTTTTAAGTCTATTTGTATATTATTGGTAAACATTATATTTGGAATAAACTTACTTCAAAACATGTGTTAGGTTTAGCTTTTGAGTGTTGGCTTGTTTCATTTCAAAACTTGGTTTGGGTTGTACATTAGAGATGTGTACTAATGATCACAAGCGAAGCAGTGCTCAAAGTTCCTATCTCACCATGGATTAGGATGGTAAGTGTCTTAGTGACCTAAGAATCATGATTAAAAGGTTAGAAGTTTGTGCACCCTTTTTAATGACCAAGTCTTATTCAAAATACTCAAGTGGGCATTTTCAATGTACATGGATCGATCCAAGGGTCTGGATCGATCCAATATCATTTGAATTTTAAAACAGAAGCTTGGTTCTTGTTCATAGCAAGCTGGATCGATTCAAGCTATGTCTGGATCGATCCAAGTTCGTGAAAACCTAATTTTCTTTTACCTTTTACCCCATTTTTTGATTGGTCACTTTACCACCTATATAAGGATTAGGTCACTCGAGATTTGGGAGATCTCAGCTGCTAGAAAATGTTTCTATTTTGAGCCCTAACTTTGTTCTTCCTTGTGAGAACCTTTTCTTCCTTCTTTTTGGAGAGATTCAAGCTGAATATCCTGTGAGGTCATATGGAGTAGTCTTAGATTTGTTTAGAAACCTTGGAAACCAGATTTAAACATCTTTAGTGAGAAATCTCTATGGAGATATGACTTTTCTCATGGCTCTTGGATGAAGGCATCAAGAGTGAAGCCAATGAACTTGGTTGCTGAGCAAGCTGTGAAGTTGGATGACTCATTGGATCGAGTTGATGAGATCTTAGTACACTAGGCCAGGGTTTGGTGAGTTCGAGTGTATGGTATAATCTCTGTACTCCTCTTCCATAGTGGATTGCTGTTGTTCTCCCATGGTTTTTTCCTGAAAGGGTTTCCACGTATACTAAGTTGATTCATTGATTTGAGATATAACTGCTAACTATCAAGAAGGATGGAATGATATCTGTGTTCATGGATCCATCTTGATAGATGAAATATTTGTGTTTCATGTTTAAAAGATGCTTATTATTACTCCTGCTAAAATGAACTTTGTTTATAGGTTGAGTGTGATTTACTTATATATGTGATTTGTTATTGAAAAGTGTGAAGTACTGCCGATCTGTAGGGGATTAGGTTTTTCAATTGGTATCAGAGCAAGAATCACTGAAATAGGCTAACACCTAGGTGATATTGTCCCTTGATCATAATTTCATTCTTCCATGGAAGAAAGAAATTTAGTCACACGTCCACCAAAGTTTGATGGATCAAATTATGCCTATTGGAAGGCTAGGATGAGGATATTTCTAAAATCTCTAGATGAGAGAGTGTGGGTCATTGTTGAGCAAAGTTGGAGTCCACCCACCATGAAAGTAGGAGAGGATACATTACCTAAACCTGCTGATAAATGGGAAAAGGAAGAGTTAGAAAAGACTGGTTGGAATAGTAGGGCTCTTAATGCTATTTGCAATGTGTTAACCGTAAGCGAATATCGTAGAATCATTATGTGTGAAACTTATAAGGAAGCATGGGATATCTTGAAGATAACCCATGAGGGTACCACCTTAGTCAAGAACTCAAAACTACAAATGCTCACTTCTCAGTTTGAAAGAATTAGTATGGAGGAAAATGAGACATTTTCAGACTTTTATGCTAAGTTGAGTGACATTGTTAACTCTTCATTTAATCTTGGTGAAGGAATTCCTGATTTTCAAGTTGTTAAAAAGATTTTAAGATCTCTTCCTGATCGTTTTCAACCTAAAATCACAACCATTGAAGAAAGCAAAGACATTATTTCAATTCGAGTGGATGAATTGGTTGGCTCCATTCAAACATTTGAAATGAATATGAGAGATTCAAAAAGCAAAAATAAAGGTATTGCTTTATCTTCAATGAAGGAAGAACTTAACACACATGAAAATGCACTTGATGTGAATGATGATGAGCTTGCACTATTTGTTAAACAGTACAAAAAATATCTTAAGGCTAAACAAGGTTTTTCAAATCAAAATAAAAGGTTTGACAAAGGTCAAGGCACATCATCATCAAAAGTTGACAATCGAAATTCAAAAACTGGAAAAGAATGTTTCAATTGTCACAAACCTGGTCATAGGGCTGCAGAGTGTCCTGAAAAGAGAATGAATCAAAACAAAGCTCATAATGCCACTTTGAGTGACAGTGATGAGGAGAATAATACCTCTCATGAAAATAATTCTGACAATGAGGATGAAAATTTCACTGCCTTTGTTGTGACCACAAATTCTTGTTGTGAATCTACTTGTGTTCAAAAACCTCCAAGGTTAGAGAACATCAAGTTTCTTTACTGGAAAACTAGGATGAAAATCTTTTTGCAATCTATTGATGTTAATGTGTGGAGAACTGTAGAAATGGGTTGGGTACATCCCATGATGAAAAATGATGGTGAACTCATCTTGAAACCTTCTGAAAATTGGAGTAGGGATGAAATTGATTCTCAAAATTGGAATAAAATTGGTTTTAAAACTTTATGTGATGCTCTAAATGATCATGATCTTAAGCTCATTGAAAATTTTGAAACATCAAAACTAGCTTGGGATCATCTTGAGATTATTTATGAGGGCAACTCATTTGAGAAAGATCATAGACTACATTGTCTATTGAATCAATTTGATGTTATCAAGATAAGTGACCATGAAAGTTTTTGTGAATTCTACACAAGACTTTGTGACATTGTGAACTCCTTAAATGGCTTAGGAGAAAAAGTTCATGAGTCAATAATTGTTAGAAAAGTTTTAAATTCTTTAACTACTAGATTTTCTGTGAAAATTGTTGAAATTGAGAAATGTCAAGATGTGAACTCTATTGTACTTGATGAACTTGTTGGAACACTCATATGTTTTGATGAACAATTCTCACATGTTGTTGATGAAAATGATTTAAAAGTTTTTGTTGTGTCTTTGGAAACTCATGAAGAGTCTTCCAACAAAAAGGACCTAGATGATATTGAGTTATTACTAGGAGTGTCTAGTGATAAGACTGAAAGTCTTGAGGAAGAGGACAATGATCTTCAAAAGGCTTATGATGACCTCTATAAAGAGGCCTATCAACTCCAAAAGAAAAATTTGACTTTGGCCTTTAAAGCAAAGTCTGATGAGAAAGAAATTGAAATGCTTAAAGAAGAGTTGAGAAATCATGTTTCACACTTACAAGATGTGAAAACTAAAAAATTTGGTTTGAATGATAAACTCATTTGTTTGAAACAGGACAGTGAATCTTTTGTGTCAAAAATGAGTGAGTATCAAAAGGAAGTTAAGAGTCTTGATTCAAGACTCAAGAGTGAGGTTGAAAGTAAAAGTTTTTTAAGTCTTAAAGTGAAAAGTCTTGAAGATGAATTAGAATTGGCTAAGGAAAGATTGTTGAAACTCTCCCATGGAAGTAAAAAATTGGATCACATTATTAGCATAGGCAAATCTTTTAGTGATAAGACGGGATTAGGTTATGTTGGGTTAACTAGCATTCCATCAACTTCGGGAACCAAATTTGTCCCTTCATCAAAGTCATGTCTTGAAAATGAGACTTTATCTCACCTCAGTCCAAAGAGGCCTCACTTCAATCCAAATTCCATTAAGATGATACCCACATGCCATTCTTGTGGTGTTAAAGGATACATAAGACCAAATTGTCCTAGGAAAGAAAAAGCTCAAGTGAAGAGTCTTTCCCCAAAGGTGGTGATTTGTCACTATTGTGGTGACATGGGTCATACAAGACCAAATTGTTTCAAGTTGATGAATAGAGGTCAATCCAAGCAGTTTTCTCCCACTTGCCACCATTGTGGCAAAGTTGGTCACATTAGACCGAATTGTTTTCTCCTTGGCAAATTTCATGTTGTGTTTAGACTTAGAAATGCTCCTAGGACAAAAGTTGATTTAACTTCAAATAGGAAATTCCCTAGGTCGCATGAGGTGAGGACAGATAAGAAAATTTGGGTAAGAAATGAGAGTCTTAGATGTATGGTCGTTCACACTGCCTTGAGAGCAAAAGAGAGTAAACAGTGGTATTTTGACAGTGGATGCTTTCGTCACATGACAGGTGACAAGTCATTGTTTGTTCACTTTGAAGAGTGTAATGGAGGTACTGTCACTTTTGGTGATGGTAATAGATTAAACATCCAAGGTAAGGGGATTGTTGAATCTCATGGTTTTCCTAAACTAGAGGATGTCCTGTTTGTTGATGGCCATAAAGCTAATCTTATTAGCACAAGTCATCTCTGTGATAGTAATTTTTCAGTGAACTTTACCAAAGTTACATGTCGTGTCTTTGGTAAAGATGGAAAGTGTGTTCTTGAAGGAAAAAGAACAAGTGACAATTGTTATGGGATAGTTCCTAATGAGTCCCTTGTGTGTAATAGAGCCAAAGTTGATGATGTTGAGCTATGGCATCAACGTCTTGGTCACATAAATTTCAAAGACCTTTCAAAATTGTCAAAGAATGAAATTGTTAAAGGTGTTCCCAAGTTTGACAAAATTGAGAAAAGTATTTGTGGACCTTATCAAAAGGGTAAACAAATTAGAGTGTCTCCTAAAAAGACAAATAGGATTAATACATCTAGACCTCTAGAGTTAGTTCATGTTGATCTCATGGGTCCCATGAGAACTGAAAGTTTAGGAGGCAAGAGATACATTTTTGTAATGGTCGATGATTTCTCTAGATTTTCTTGGGTGAAGTTTTTGAGAGAGAAATCTGACTGTTTTGGCAATTTCAAAGCCTTGTGTAGGCAACTTCAAATTGAAAAAGGTTGTGTCATTAATCAAATCAATAGGTTGAGAAGTGATCATGGAAGGGAGTTTGAAAATTCTGAGTTTAGTGAATTTTGTGATAGTGAGGGTATTAATCATGAATTTTCTGCACCTAAAACACCACAACAAAATGGTGTTGTTGAAAAAAAGAACAGAGTCATTCAAGAAATGGCTCGTGTCATGCTTTTGATCAAAAATTTGCCTAAATACTTTTGGGCTGAGGCAGTCAACACTGCTTGTCATATCATCAATCGTGTCTATGTGAGATCTAGTACTAAATGTTCTCCATATGAATTGTGAAAAGGAAAGAAACCAAATTTGAAATACTTTAGAGTCTTTGGAAGCAAATGTTACATTCTTAGGGATAGAGAATCCTTAGGAAAATTTGACTCTAGAAGTGATGATGGTGTCTTATTGGGTTATTCCACAAACAGTCGTGCTTACAGAGTTTTCAATCTTAGGACTTCTACTGTTATGGAGTCCATAAATGTGGTCATTGATGATATGGTAAGTAAGGAAATTGACAAACCTCTTGATGTTGAAGAGGAAACATCACATGCCCCATGTCCACCAACTCAAGATGATGATGTTGGTATTGATAAAGGTGAGAAAGGTAGTGATGATCAAGTGATCGACACTACACCTGTTGATAGTTCTATTCCTTCTTCTTCTTGGTCCAAAAGATATTATCCTAGTGATAATATTTTAGGAAATCCTGAAGTTGGAGTTAGAACCAGGAGACAACTTGAGAATGAGATGACATTCCTTAGTTATACTTCTAAGATTGAACCCAAGAATGTCAAGGAAGCTTTACTTGATGAGGAATGGGTTCTTGCTATGCAAGAAGAGCTTCATCAGTTTGTTAAGAATGATGTTTAGGATTTAGTTCCTAGACCTTCAAATAAAAATGTCATTGGAACTAAATGGATTTTTAAAAATAAAACTGATGAATCTGAAGTGATTGTTAGGAACAAGGCTAGACTTGTAGCACAAGATTATACTCAGGAAGATGGTATAGATTTTGATGAAACTTTTGCACCTGTTTGGCTTGAATCTGTTCGCTTGTTATTATCTGTTGCATGTCATCACAAATTCACATTGTTTCAAATGGATGTGAAGAGTGCCTTCTTGAATGGTTTTCTTCAAGAAGAAGTGTTTGTGGAACAACCTAAAGGGTTTGAAGATCCACATCATGTCAATCATGTTTACAAGCTGAAGAAAGCTTTGTATCGTCTCAAACAAGCTCCAAGAGCTTGGTATGAGAGATTGACTTCATATCTTCTTGAGAGGGGTTTCATTAGAGGGAGTGTTGATAAAACTCTTTTTATCAAATCTGTGAAAGGGTCAATTGTTGTTGCCCAAGTGTATGTTGATGATATTGTCTTTGGATCCACCGTGAATTCACTTGCTCATAGCTTTTCTGAAGAAATGAAAAGGGAGTTTGAAATGAGTATGGTTGGTGAACTAACCTACTTTCTAGGGCTACAAGTTCGACATATGGATGATGGGACATTTGTCTCTCAATCCACGTATGCAAAGGAACTTGTCAAAAAATTTGGGTTAGAGAATGCTAAGCATGCTAGGTCACCAATGAGCACTAGCACAAAACTTTCCAAAGATGAAAGTGGAAAGGATGTTGGTTAAACTTTGTTTCGAAGCATGATTGGTAGTTTGCTGTATCTTACAGCAAGTAGGCCTGATATTTCATACAGTGTTGGTGTATGTGCTAGATTCCAATCCAATCCTAAGGAGTTATATCTTCATGCTGTCAAGCAAATCATTCGCTATGTTAGTGGGTCATTGGGATATGGTCTTTGGTATTCAAGGGATACCAATCTTAATCTTGCTGCATATTCAGATGCCGATTGGGCTGGAAATATGGCTGACAGAAAAAGTACCTCTGGAGGATGCTTCTATGTTGGAAATTCTTTAGTGTTTTGGCATAATAAAAAACAAAATTTCATTACATTGTCAACAGCTGAAGCTGAATACATTGCTGCTGGTGCTTGTTGTGTACAACTTTTATGGATGAAATAAATGTTGAGTGATTATGGTGTCAAGGACTCAAGTTTGGTTGTGTTTTGTGACAATAAGAGTGCCATCAATATTTCAAAAAATCCTATTCAACATTCTAGGACCAAACATATTGACATAAGACATCATTTTATAAGAGACTTGGTTGAAAATAAAGTGCTTACCATGCAATTTGTATCATCTACAAACCAACTTGCTGATCTTCTCACAAAACCTCTTGATAATGTCAGATTTGAATATTTGAGAAAAGCATTGGGGATTTGTAAGATTGATTAAGTGTACTGAAGTGTTGAATACTTTCATGATAATTAATATGGATGATTGTTGATTATGTCTCTATCATGTGCATTTCATATCATCTTTATATTGTATTTTGTTAAATATGATTGAATCTAAAGAATTCTTGCACTATTGTTAATGATTAGGTTCATTACATGATATAATTTCCATGATGTTCGAAGTCAAGTGTTGTGATCATTATTCCATGTAATTGTGATATAGATTGACCATAAGTAGATTATACTTATTTCTCCTCAAGTATCTATTTCATCTTGGGTTTTGGGCATCTTCGATCAATATCTTCATTCCCAATAAGTGTGGGTCATGGTTCAAATTGCCATATATGCCAAAAGAAAAGAAAAGTTCATACATATTGAAGAAGAGAATTGATCTTCTTCAAAATTGAAATTGTCTTGAAATTATGAAATGCATGAAAAGTCAAAATCTTGCATAGCTTCCAACAAATTCATCAAAATGATTGAATCTCATGCAATAAGGACTTGTTATTTCTCATTTGGGATTCCATTATTTAGTCTATTGATAACTTGAAGAGGAGATAATTGATCATATCTACTTGGTTTGACTTCTATATTATCAACCATTGCATAATACTCACAATCATTTAAAATTTTGCATCGTGTGCTTTATACATACACATGAATTGAACTTACCAATGCTCACACTCATCGTCTTGGATTCTCATATATCAATCTTCAATTTTGAGATGATATCAGTTATTCATGTTGGTGGTAATCATTGTGTTAAAATATCTATACTTTTCATCATGCTTGTAGTCTATCTTTTCAGTCGTCTTTTGGGTCAACATCATGCACACTGCATATTTCAAATCTCTTGTGTCATTATGTTTCGGTTCTTTGCAAAAATGTGACTTTGAATGCCTCTCATGCATCTTACTTGAACCCTTGTGTCATTTTCTGACATTTTTCAGTGAAAATTTGGGTTAAATGTGTTTTTAAACAAGGTGGATCGATCCAGCCAAACTTTGGATCGATCCAAAGTGATTTTTGGCAAAACATGCCTTCTGTATAGGGTGACCATGCCAATCACTTCTCTTCGAGTGTTGTCGTATGCTCTCACAGTTTGCCCTGACGGCTTGAATTCTGACGGTTCGATGCCCAAGGAAGTGGCAGTACTGAGAGGACACATATTCAGAGCTGACCCATTATTAATCAATACAGTAGGAATCCTCTTGCCCATAGTATCCACCGTGACATACAAAGCTTGCAAATGATGGGGTCCTTTCTTCGGAAGGTCTGATTCTGTGAAGGATATCGATTGTCCATGCTGAACTGGACTGACCAAACCAACTAAATCTTCGGGTGAAATGTCGATGGGAATCTGCATTTGGTTAAGTAGCCCGAGCACAGTCTGCCTATGTTTCTGTGAAGCCATTAAAAGCCCCCAAATGGTGATATTGGCTTGAGTCCGCTTGAGTTGTTTCAATACCTCATCATCTTCTTCTTGAACTTCAATGCGTTGGGGTCTCTCTAACTCTCCTAAGGGATTATCGGATTCCAAGTGAGTGGGCTTGAAATGACGACCTCCCCTAGTGACATGGTTAACATCTTCCTCATCGCTAGCCCAAATATCCGCTATCTTTTCAGGTGTATTCATCAAATCTTCCCATTCTATGATATCAACCTCACTTCCTAATCCGGCATCCAGAGTAGACTCGGCAAAAGCCAATCTTAACTTGAAACATTGGGTGACCCATGGTTGTCTTGGATAAATGGCTAAGTAATGAGTTATTCCGTGCACATCGATGGTCCTGGCGGTCATGCGGGTTTCATTTTCAAAATGCTTCTTCAGGATAACCTGGTATTGATTGCTCGCAATCATATGCTCTAATTTCATAGTTGTTAGACCTAATTGCACGCTAATGATGGTATAATTCGATAGGTTTTATTTAGATAATTCATTTATGTTGATTTTGTGTGTAATGTAGGTTTTTAGCATTTTGAAGCCCAAATTCGCTTTCTGATGAAGCGCGACTCGCAGTCGAAGGTTGGGACAGCGTCGAGGAGGCATTGAGCACCAAGCTGGGCATTTTTGGAGAATTTTTGGGTCATCTATCGATAGATGCATTGGCCTATCGATAGATGCCAGTCACTGCATCTCAATAAAAAGCTTCTTGAGGATCATCTATCGATAGGTGGATCGCGCTATCGATAGATGCCGGCTTCTGTTTCGCAATTTGGAAATTGATTTCTTGAGCTATCGATAGGCAAAGGAGAGGTATCGATATATGCCAGCCTCTGGACCTTCAATTTTGGAGTTTGATTTGTGAGCTATCGATAGGCGTGGCTATGTATCGATAGATACCAGCTTCTGACTTCCCGTTCTCGGCCTCATTTCCAGCATCTATCGATAGCGGTTCTTGTATCTATCGATAGATGCCCTTCCAGTTCTAAGGCGATTCAGGTTCCCGCGTTCTCTATCGATAGCTGTTCATGCCGCTATCGATAGAGATTCTTCGAGGATGTTCTCTCCAGCTGACCTTCGCAGCATCTATCGATAGGTGCCCTGCACGCTATCGATAGATGGCTGCCTGCTCCGTTTTTTATGCTAAGTTTTATTGTAATAATGTTAACTTTGAGGGATACTTTAGTCTTTTGGCTCCTTGACTTTTATGGAGTATAAATGCTACTTTAAGAGGAGAGAGAGCAAGCTTGGTTTTTGTCTTGTTGCTCATAAAGTAGAGTTTTGGTTTTTAGTGCTTTTCTTGGCACTTTCTAGGTAGCCAATCACCACCCATCCTACTCCAAATAGGCCCAAGTTTGACTATGATGATGAGGAGCATCTACGGATCGCCGATCTACGTTATGGCCGGCTAGGTCACTCGGTGATGGGGTGAGGCAAGGATTTTTGGGTGAGGTTTTTAGTCACCATTTTGTAATTAATGTTATTTAACTTTGGGATAGACTTGTATTTGAGAGCCTAGTGCTTTAAACCGTTTTTATCTCAATATGTTTTAGTTTTCTGTGATTACTATTTCATACAAATACAAGTGATGCTTACTTTAATGAATGATTGAGTTAATGGTGGTTTGATCATTAGCATAGGTTATGCATTATCGTTCGATTCTGATAGTTTATGGCTTTTGATTAATCGTTATACACTTAATCATTCATATCATTTTGGTTAACTTATTCTTGTAGTCTAGGTTACCATTATCCCTTGTTAAATAGCATTTCATATTACAATCGGTGATTATCAACTTGCCCTAATCCGAACCAATCCCCATTACCTTTCTCCACTTTATCTTATTTTAAATTAATCTAGCGCGCCTTTAATTTCTTATTAGGACCTTAATCAACAACCAATCAATCACCTTTGAATCGCAATCACTAGCGTAGCTTCTTATTTACTTTAAACTTGATTCAACCATATTCTCTGTGGACGACCCGCACTCACTCTAACTTGCGACTTGAGGTTAAATTTCCGTTGAGTGTGGTCCTATAAATTCAATTAAATCTTGGCGCATGGTGGGGAATTAACCTCCCTCACCGTGGTGCGACCAAATTTTGGCGCCGTTGCCGGGGAATTGTGCGTTGAATTAAATTAAAGTTTTAAGGAATTATTCTAGTTGTAATTAGCAATTCTTTCTTGTTCATATTATTTTCTTTTCATTTCGTAGCTTTGATCTACTTTTCCTAATTTCAGGTTACTAAATCTAGGTACTACCACCTGCCGAGCTTGCGCGCTAAAAAGCCCTCGAAGGCTAAAAATTTGCTAAATTTGCTAAACAGGTTGGATAGGACCGCAAAAAGATTAGCGACTTGGAACGAGGGGAGTTTTCTTAGCTCTTTTATTCTTTCGTTAATTATTCAATTCTTACATTCATTGCATTCATTAAGCATTTTGTGGGAGGGTTGTAGAGCTGCATGCACGGTAGGCGTTCCCTATCTCAGGAGTTGCACCCTTTGGACCTTGACCTAGAGCATACTTTGAGAGCCGCTAGGGCTGCTCGTCGAAACACTCAAGAGTCCCCACCGGTCATTGACGTAGAAATGGCCAATGCTTTAGGAAATAATGGAGGTGGAGCTGCTCAGCAGAATCCACCACAACCAATCCCACCCGTGTTGTTGCGTGACCACTTTATGCCTAACACTTTCAGTCCCCCATCCTGCATTCAAGTCCCAAATATAGAGGAGCTGACCTATGAGATTAAACAGCAAACCATCCAGATGCTCCCTAACTTTTATGGGTTAGATCGTGAGAACCCGTACGATCACTTGACTGAATTTGTTAACATCTGCAACACCATTAGGATTAGAGATTTCCCTCAAGAGTCTCTACGTCTGTTCTTGTTCCCTTTTTCCTTGAAGGACAAAGCCAAGCACTGGCTTACGTTCCTTGAGCCACCTAGGCCTGTGACCACTTGGGAGGAGCTTCAAAGGCTTTTCCTGGCCCGATATTATTCCATAGGCAAGACCTCCCAGATGCGCCATAGCATTACCCACTTCACCCAAATTGAGGGGGAGTCCTTTTATGAGTCTTGGGAGAGATTGAAAGAGCTGATTAGACTTTGCCCACACCATGATATCCCTAAGTGGCAAATAGTGCAATCTTTTCTTAAAGGATTGAGAGAGAGGGATAGGCAATTAGTCCATTCGGCTTGTGGAGGGTCTGTTTTGAGAAAGAGTGACAATGAAGTTTGGGCATTGTTTGAGACTATGAGTGAGGATTCCTACCATATGGAATCCATGGGTTTGTCTGAGAGAGAGAAAACCGCACCAACACCATCCTCCTCTTCATCTAAGAAAGGAGGCATTTATGAGATTGAAACCACTTCTTCCAATCAAAACATTGAGGTGTTATCCAAGAAATTAGACCAACTCATAGCTCTTCATGAGAAGCCTTCCAAGGCCATAGTCAATTCAGTGTCTGAATTTTGTTCCATATGTTCGGACCCTACCCATGATACTCTGTCTTGTCCCATGGCGGGGCAATACCCCGAATTCATCCAAGAGCATGTTAATGTTGCCCAAGGGTATGTGCCATCTAGGAGTGACCCTTACTCAAACACTTACAACCCGGGATAGGCAAATCACCCAAACTTTCGTTGGGGTCAACAACAACCACCTAGGCCTCCAATCCAATCTTCTCAACCCATGAGACCCAATTACCAAGGACCTAATCAGGGCATGGTTGCACCTTATAGGCCTCCCCAACCTCAGAATCAATACCAATCTCAAGGCACCATGGTGCCTCATTCTCAACCATCTTACCATCCTCCGTCCCAACAAGTTGTCCAAGCACCACAATCCCAACAACTTCAAAGAACCCCGGGATTTGAAGAGTAAGTCTTAAGTGCTCTAAAAGCCATGGAAGCCAACAATCAATTGCTTCATTCTCATTCGCAATCCATTGCCAAGCTTGAGACCCAAGTGGGCCAAATAGCAGCTTCCTTGAACCGTAGGGAAGAGGGTAAATTGCCTAGTCAACCAATTAAGAACCCCAAGGGAGCTTATGTGGCTGAGAGTTCTACCTCTCAAGAGCCGGTCAAGCATGAGGATGTGCAAGCCATTACCGTTCTTAGAAGTGGGAGAGTGGTGGATAATAGGATAGGAGAGGATGTCATGGAGGAGGATGGTTCACCTCCAGTTGTAGAGGTGGGGAGTGATGAGAGTAGCAAAAGAAAAGAGAGAAGCCCTGAGAAAGAGGTTGTTGAAGAGATAGAGAGGGATAACTTTCCTTCTAGAATAGAAGACCCCGTGGCATCCTATGTGCCCAAAGCTCCTTTTCCTTCGGCGCTTGTGTCGCCTTCTAAGAAAGCTAAAAAAGGAGTTTCTGTTGATGATATGTTGGAGGTGTTTAAACAAGTGCGAATCAATATTCCACTACTTGAGGCTATCAAACAAATCCCATCTTATGCCAAGTTTTTGAAGGATCTTTGTACCCATCAAAGGAGAGAGCGTGTGCATTTAGCTCAATCCTCTGCACTTGTTGACATAGCTAGTGCAGTCTGCCAATATCAAATCCCTGTTAAGAAGAGTGACCCTGGAACACCCACAATACCTTGTTTCCTAGGAGATCATTTTGTGGATAGAGCTTTGGTAGACTTTGGGGCTAGTGTGAACATTCTTCCATACTCTGTGTATGCGAAGATGGAGTTAGGAGAGTTAAGGCCCACACCTACTGTTCTCCAGTTTGCTGATAGGTCCACTAAGGTACCTAGGGGAGTTCTACAAGATGTCCTTGTTAAAATTGAATCCTTTGTCTTCCCTGCCGACTTTATAGTCCTAGACATGGAACCTGTGGACAGTAATAGACCCCAAATCCTTGTGATTATAGGTAGACCTTTGTTGGTGACCGCCAATGCAGTTCTTCACTGCAAATCTGGAATCATGGAGGTGTCTTTTGGCAACATGAAGGCCAAACTGCAAGTTTATCATGCGGCTAACCATCCTCATCACTTTGAGGAATGTTCATTTGTGGACATTATTGATGAGCTAGTAGAAGAGTCCCTCCCATTCATCCTTACTGAGGACCCCTTGGAGGCATGCCTTGCCTACTTTGATATTGATAGCTTTGATATAGACTCATGCATCGAGGAAGTTAATCAAGTTCTAGAGTCATCCCAATCCATAGGTAGCCTAACTTGGAAACCTACACCCGAACCATTACCACCTTTGGCTAGTACACCTATGCCTAGCTCGTTGGAGTCACCTCCGACACTTGAGCTCAAACCTTTGCCTTCCCATTTGAAGTACACATTCTTAGGGCCCAAAGAGACTCTCCCTGTCATTATTGCCTCTGATTTGAGTGATTTACAAGAGAGAGCCCTAATTGACACTCTGAAAAAGTATAGGGAAGCAATAGGTTGGTCGGTGGCGGATTTGAAAGGGATTGACCCATCCATTTGCATGCATCGTATTCACCTTGAAGAGGGGGTTAGACCATCTAGAGAAGTCCAAAGAAAGCTAAATCCTAATATGAAGGAAGTGGTGAAAAAGGAAGTGCTTAAACTATTGGATGCGGGTATCATATACCCCATCTCTGACAGTGAGTGGGTAGCTCCTACCCAAGTTGTCCCCAAAAAGTCTGGAATTACTGTAGTAGCCAATGATCAGGGTATTCTAGTCCCAACTAGAGCCACTACAGGATGGAGAGTTTGTGTTGACTATAGGAAGCTCAATTCTAAGACTAGAAAGGACCATTTCCCACTCCCTTACATTGATCAAATCCTAGAAAGGTTGGCGGGTCAAAGCTATTATTGTTTTCTTGATGGTTATTCTGGATATAACCAAATAGCTGTGTACCCCGAGGACCAAGAGAAAACCACCTTCACATGCCCTTTTCGCACCTTTGCTTTTAGGCGTATGTCCTTCGGTTTGTGTAATGCGCCTAGTACATTCCAAAGATGTATGACGGCAATCTTTTCTTATATGATAGGTGAGTTTCTTGAGGTTTTCATGGATGACTTCTCTGTTTTTGGATCCACCTTTGATGAGTGCCTTTCCCACCTTGACAAAGTGTTGAATAGGTGTTGTGAGAAAAACTTGGTGTTGAGTTGGGAGAAAAGCCATTTTATGGTTCAGGAAGGCATAGTCTTGGGACATGTAATTTCTGAAAGGGGAATTGAAGTAGATAGGGCTAAGGTTGAATTGATAGCCAAACTACCTCCCCCAACCACTGTCAAACAAATCCGGTCATTCTTGGGGCATGCGGGTTTCTATAGAAGGTTCATTAAGGACTTTAGCAAGATTGCAAAACCCATGTGCAATTTACTGGCCAAGGATGCCCCATTTGTTTTTGACAAAGATTGTATGGAAGCTTTTGAAAAGCTGCGCTCTTCCTTGAGCACCGCCCCAATTATGCAAGCACCCAATTGGTCCCTTCCATTTGAGGTTATGTGTGATGCCTCTGACTATGCAATTGGGGCGGTTTTAGGGCAGAAACTAGGGAAGGACTCTCATGTCATCTATTATGCTAGTAAAACCCTTGTTGATGCCCAAATCAATTACACCACAACCGAGAAGGAACTCTTAGCAGTGGTCTTTGTATTCGATAAATTTAGATCATATCTTCTTGCATCTAAGGTCATTGTGTTTTCTGATCATGCCGCATTGAAATACCTTCTGTCCAAGAAAGAGACCAAGCCTAGATTGATTAGGTGGATACTCTTGCTCCAAGAATTTGATTATGAGATTAGGGACAAGAAAGGTTGTGAAAATGTTGTGGCGGACCATTTGTCAAGAATCATGGTTGACCCATCTTTGGACATTGTACCCATTAAGGATAAATTCCCCGATGAGCATATTTTGACCATTTCGGATCATCACTTGCCTTGGTATGCTCACATCATCAATTATCTCGTCACGGGACTCATCCCATCGGATTGGGACAAGAATAGGAAAAATCATTTTTTTTTCACAAATCAAATATTATTTTTGGGAAGATCCTATTCTTTTTAAATATTGTGCGGATCAAGTAATCCGTAGATGTGTCCCGGATCATGAGGTGCGAGATATTTTGAGATTTTGCCATACCTTGGCATGTGGAGGTCACTTTAGTGGGAAGAAGACTGCGGCGAAAGTCTTGTAATGTGGGTTCTTTTGGCCTACAATCTTTAGGGATGCCTTAGAGTTTTGTAAGACTTGTGAGAATTGCCAAAAGATGGGGAATATTTCAAAAAGAGACATGATGCCCTTGAGCCCAATTCTGATAGTTGAAATCTTTGATGTGTGGGGCATCGACTTTATGGGCCCATTCCCAGTCTCCCATGGTTATGAGTACATTCTTGTTGGGGTCGATTATGTGTCCAAGTGGGTGGAAGCAGTGGCCACTCGAACAAATGACCACAAGGTTGTGGTGAAATTTTTGCAAGAAAATATCTTTTCTAGATTCGGGTTTCCTAGGGCTATCATTAGTGATGGAGGTTCTCACTTCAATAATAGGCCTTTTGCGGCTTTAGTTGCCAAGTACTCCATCACTCACAAAGTTGCCACTCCCTATCACCCTCAAACTAGTGGCCAAGTGGAAGTGTCAAATAGGGAAATCAAGCATATTTTAGAAAAGACCGTTAGGCCCGACCGAAAGGATTGGTCATTGCGCTTAAATGATGCACTTTGGGCATATAGGACGGCTTACAAGACCCCTATTGGCATGTCCCCTTATAGACTTGTTTTTGGAAAGCCTTGTCATCTTCCCGTGGAATTGGAGCACAAAGCTCTATGGGCCATAAAGAAATTTAATTTTGAAATTGATGAAGCGGGCTTGCATCGAAAACTACAACTTAGCGAGTTAGAAGAGATTCGCAATGATGCTTATGAGAATTCCAAAATTTATAAAGAAAAGATGAAGGAATTCCATGATAGTCACATCAACAGAAAATCTTTTGAACCCAATCAAAAGGTGTGGCTATTCAATTCTAAATTGCGTCTCTTTCCTGGCAAGCTAAGATCCCGATGGGATGGTCCTTATCTTGTGGTCAAGGTCCTTCCTCATGGGGCGGTTGAGATCAAAAACCCGAAGACTGGGGCTCAATTCATGGTAAATGGTCAAAGGCTCAAGCCTTACATTGAGGGGGTTAGTGATGACACCATTCAGGATGGCCTTGTGGTGGAGATTATGTCCTTGGAGGACCCGATCTATGATTCCATTTAGTGGATTGCAAGACGTCTGGCTGAAGACGTAAAATTTAGCTCTTCTTGGGAGGAAACCCATGTGTTTGTTTACTTTGATTTCTTTGCTTTCGTTGTTTAGTTGTGCATATTGGAGCCTTGGAGAGGGTGTTTCCTTAACATTGGGGACAATGTTCCATTTAAGTTGGGGGGGGGAGCATTCATTCCATTCATGGCTATTTTTGCTTATTTAGTTATGTTGTGTTGATTGCTATGTTGTGTAGATTCTTTTTGAAGCATGTTCATTGAAATGGCTAGTTGATTGAGTATGCATGTTTTGAGCCATGTTTTTCGATCTGTTGCATAATCCCTCTTTGAAAGCTAGTTTTAATGTCTTAAAATTGATCACTTACACGAGCTTTTATGAATTAATAATCTAGTTGATTGAGCTGAGTTAAATCCTATGATTAGTGGAGATTGAAACCTTATACTTGCTTTCGGAGCCTTTCTTTTATTTTTGGGAGGATGTAATTACTCTATTCTTTTATTCAGCATTTTTGGTTTCTTGCTTTGTGCTCATGCTTGCAATTGTGTTGATTAGAATTCTCATGTTTGCATTGTGATTGATCAATTGAGAACATTTCTAGTCTTTTTGAAAAATGATTTTAGGCCTTCTTTTGTGTTTGTAGCCTTGTGTTTTTGTCGTGTCGTGTTATCCCTAGCACCCATTGTTGAGCTTAAACACTTGCCATTTCATTCAAAGCCTAAGAAGCCTTTTTGGAGTGTCCATTTGAGGTAAAGGGGGATTTATAGTCTTCAAAATTTTTTGCAAGCCATTTCTTTGTCCAGCAGCCTACATCTATCAATAGCCACCTTGGTCTATCGATAGATGCCAACTTCTGTAACTTCATTATTTCATACCAAAAAAAAAAAAAAAAAAAAAAAAAAAAAAAAAAAAT
>JAESVK010000169.1:0-24352 GCA_017140935.1 Hamamelis virginiana
TACAAGGACATGGAATCCTATGGAGAATATGCAGATATACAAGTGATGTGGGAGATGATTCATTCTTTTTGTCCTCCAAATGGCCACAACTCCAAAAGCAGCAAGAAGCCTTCTAATTGGACATTCTGTTTTAGGCCAACTTGAATTATGTCCTTCATCCTCAAAACATTCTTTTAGCTCTAATTAAGGCATAGTTTTGCATCTGTGGGAAGCAGAAATGGCAGAGACTGAAAAACCATATCCGATCCTTTGTTATCATGTAAATATATGCAGCTGAGTGTATAGATTATAGTTTGTAATAAAATGTCTTTGATCCAGTGTTTTTCATCTTGAAGACTCTGACCTCTGTGGTTCTATAACAAGGAAATTGCAGTATTATTGAGAGAACATTGAAAATCCATCACCCCTACTGCAGAATATAATGTGGAACCTAAAACACAAAAATTTGGAGGACAAGAAGAATGAATCAAGAGTATTATTGAGATGGATTTTAACTATCTAACTATATCATTATAACAATATAGTTATAATGATAGTAAATTAATATAATTAGTTTAACTGACATTAATATATTATACTGTATAAACTCAATTATTAATAGTATAATGTATATACCTAGATAGTTACAATAGTAATTTATGATATGGTGGACAATTAACATAATATTAATGGAAACCAAGAGTGTACAAATTATAATCATCAATAAATTAGCTTATCATAATAATTTACAAATGTGCATCATTTATAAGATTTCATTGTAAATGCGCATTATTATAAATTTGTAATATATTGTACATCACATATTTATTTATGGAGCCTGTATGATAACATGGTCTAATATTATCATTCAATTATCAATGTGGCCTATTTTTTCCACATACCAAAATATGATAAAATATATTGATTCTACTATTAATTAATATATAATTAATTTATAAAATATTAAATCTTCATATATTAATGTTCATTATATATTGGAACTTATAATTTAATATTTATCATATTATTAAGATACCATAATTTTCACCATTTGTTGTATATCCCATGAGGCTATTCACATATCATTGAATTAACATTATCGTAAGTCAATAATTATAAAGATTCAACAAGAATAATAGACCAATATATTAAATGTTACTTGTTGTCCCAAAATATACTCTAGAGGGGGGTGAATAGAGTATTGGCAATTAAAAAATAGATTTACAAATGAAATTTGTGTATTTTTGAAAACTCAAAAAGTTTAATAACTAGAATGCAAATTAAATCACAACTTAGCAATTAATATAACAAGTATGTGAATTGAAATGCAACAGATAGAGTTAGAGAGATTCAAACACAACGATTTTAACATGGTTCGGTCCCCGCCTACATCCACGCCTCAAGATCTCCGTCTAGAGAATTAATTCACTATCAATCTCATTTCCGGTGGAGATTAAAACCTTTACACAGCCTTCTTTCATGGTGGAAGACTCTCACCAACAATCTTCTTTAATGGTGGAAGATTCTCACCAACAAGGTTTACACAAAACCTTAATCTCACAAGAAATATAAGTGTAGATGAATGAGCACGAATATGATTCTCAACACACTGAGAATACAACAAATAAGCTCTCAATAAACTCCCAATACAAATAGAATATAAGAGATGTGAAGAACAAGAGCTTTGAGAAAACTAGAGCTTGATTCTTGAGAAATGGCTTGAGTAGATGAACTATATTCACTTGGATAAGCCTTGAGGATTTCTTCAAGCTGATTTGCACAAATATAAACTCAAACTAATAGCTTCTCAAATGATTAACAAAGATAGCTCAAAAGATTTTCACAAGAAAACTTGAATAATGAATGCTCAAAATGAATGCTATTAACTATGATCGATTCGATGCAATAAATGAGAGCAAGAGCTCTATTTATAATGCATTTGGTCACAAATGGCTATTGCTAGCTTCTTGGATCTGATTGGAGAAGAGAGAAGCAGCAGGGAGCAATTAATGCTCAGCTTACTATAAAGGGAATTAGCCATTTTGCTTTTGCAGAGGAGTTAGTCGACTAGACTAGGGGAGTTAATTGACTACTAATCAAATATTCAAAACATTTAAGTTTTCCGGGCACGATTAGTCAACTAGGACAAAGGGTTTAATCGACTAGTAACTTTAAAACATTTAGGAAAAACTTTACGGGATCGATTAGTCAACTAGAAAAGCAAGGTTAGTCGACTAACTTAACTGCTTCACAAAACTTGGCTACTGGCTTGCAATTAGTCAACTGGAATAAAAGGTTTAGTCGACTAGGAAACAAGTTAGTCGACTATTTTAGCTGTTAGTCGACTAGATTAAGAGTTCTCAAAAGTTTTAGCTACTGTGACATTGTTAGTCGAGTAGGCTACATGTCTTAGTCAACTAGATATATTCAAAGCCAATTCTTTTAAGTTTCTTGAATCTAAATCAACTTTAACATATAAACTAGTTAACTAAGTGTTCCAAAACCATTTTTGACTAAGTTCAGAACATTTTACAAATTCCCAAAGGTATGAATGCTAATGCAATATGAGTAAAACGTTTTGTCTTTGAGCTATACAAGGTTAAACAATTTGAAATGCCTTACATAAGCTTTCCTAGAACAATGGAGATACAATTTGGCTTCACTTTGATCTTCATAATCTTGTCTTCAAGTTGATATTCATAGGCTGATCTTCATAAGCTTTTGATTGAACATTTGTGCATTGAGTTGCTTGAGATATGTTGATGAGCTCCAACAAGATATGTCTTTAATTCTATGGAGACACAACACTTAACCATTTGTTAGTGATTAAAGTAATGTTTGTTGATCATCAAAATGTGGTCAAGGGACCTTAGGGCTAACAATCTCCCCATTTTTGATGATGACAAACCATTACTTTGAAACCATATATGAGAGAGCGTAAGCTCCCCCTCAATTTTGTACAACAAACTATGGTTAATCAACATATACAATAAGCAATGATAATATCAAAGTTTGTATGGAAGCAACATGATAAGCTTAAAGATAAGCTCAAAATATTTCTCCCCATTTGTGATCACAAAAAGGAGAAAAAGAAATTTTATAAAAAAAAATACAAATCGAAATCATTTCTCCCCCTTTGTCTTGACAATGAATATCATTAGTAGCATTAATAATGATATCATCAACTTATATGTGGACAATAAGCATATCATAGTCTAGCAACTATTTCTAAGATTAGAGCGAGTACTTACCATTTGAGTAATATTACCTATAATTTGCTCAATTGGATGATTTTTTACAAATCTCCAAGCTTTTGGCAACTCTTGAAGTTCATTTGTAGGTTCCATCTCATTATTTGAAAGCTCCTCTTTAGGTTGCACTTGAGAGACATTATTTGGTGTAGACTCACCAATTTTGAGCTTGCTGAGCTCTTCCTCCGTATTTGACAAAATTTTGCTGTTTTCATCCTCATAAACAACATTCTTAGAAGAAAAATGATTAGATTCATCAAATACAATATGCATGGATTCTTGCACCGTTTGAGTACGTCTATTATAGACACGATAGGCTTTAATTTTATATGAATAACCAATAAATATGCCTACATCAGATTTTGACTCAAATTTTGCGAGAAAATATGACACCTTGACGTGCTCTTTTGTCCTTTGTGACATGTGAGACGAAAAGGTTGAATGATGTGTGTTTTAGATGAGGTCGTTTCATCTACCATTCGGTCCATTCCTAGTTGGAAAATCTTGCAATTCCACCTTGCTTTAATTCCTCCCCCCTAATTTTTTTCATTAAAACTGGTGCTGTGTTATAATCGAGTTAACCGACAAAAGAACGAGCGATAAATATAGACATCTAGAATTTAAAATTAGTCAAATTCTCTTATTCAAATACCAGCTAGAATTTATAATCCGGACGTTATATGATCCCATCAGATGGTAGTTCCATGTAGAAAATGGAAATTAGTCGAACTCTAACAACTCGAATACCTCGTTGTTTAGGAGAAAAAAATGTTATAATCGAGTTGAATATACTAATATACTACTTAAATAGTTGGTTTGATTAAATGAGCTAAAAAATAATAATGTTTACGGTTAGATGGATTATTTATGAAATAGTTTAAACCAATGTTTTATTGTATTAATCTCGAATCAAATTCAAGCAGTTTAATTAGTTAAAGTGATAATAGATTTATTGAATCAAGTAGTATTTTATTCAAATTTAAGGGCACATGTTAACAAATTCAAAAATAAAATTTAAGATAAACTTAGCAATGTCGAATGAATTATTTATTAAACCGGCCTCAATTAACTTATAATAACTTAGTTGTTCGGTTGGATAGAGAAGCATAAGCACTAAAAGTTACTTTTGGCACCTAAAATTGCAAGTTGAACTTGTTTGAATAAAAATAAAGATGTAGGTTGTTTTTTGGATGAATCATCTAACCATATGCTTTTAAGAAAAGCATAAGTAGATTTTCTTTAATGAAAATTACAAATGTCAATCTTACTTTCGTTACTTAACCCCACTAACAACTAATCACTGATGTGTATTAAATAAATAAAAAAATTATTCCGATATTTAACATATAATTTTGTGAATAAATCTATTGATGTGCGGGAGAAAAAAAATTAAAGAGTTGATTAGACAAATAATAACTTAATAACTTCAATTTTATCAATTATTCAGGTGCATCAATACCAATTTATTACAATTAAATGTTGGAGTGTAGACTATCCAAAAAAATAAAAAGTTTCTAAATGCATTAAATTTTTATCATCAGACAAGAAATAAAAATAAATAAAATAAAATAAAAAGACACGAGAATAGAATAAAACAAAAAAAAAAAAAAATGATGAATTTTGCAAGATTGAAACTCTTTTATAATTTTTTTTTTTTAAAAAAAAAAAACAAAAACTAACTTTTAAATTATTGAAACTAATTCAGTTGCTGAGGATGTAATGGAGAAAAAATTTTCTATTTACGATTTGATTAGATTAAGGGATCAAATTCTCTCCAATGTAATAAAAAGAAAAATCTCACATTTCGAGTATTGTCATTACATGAGACTTGAATGGGTTATGAGTCTGTGTTCTCCTCCTGCGTCTGCTATATTCCTATATCAATCAACGTCGGGGAGTTGGGGACCTCAGCCAGTTTGTTCTTTGGCGTGCAAATTAGGGAAGAAATTACACAAGTCTTTACTGTTTCTATAATTTTTCCTGATTTGAAACGGTCAAAAATTGAACACTCGCTTGATCTCATCTGGGCATGTCTCTGTCTGCTAATTGCTCAAAACCTACATCATGTCTGCGCAAGGAAGGGTAAGAGAAAGAGGATGATGATTGGGTCATGGGATTCACATTCTCAGAGGTACTGTTTTGTTTGCTTTCATGTTTGATTTCGTTTGTTTGGGTTTCGGCCATTTTTATGCATTTAGGCTATATCTATTGTCATTTGTTTTAAACTGGAAACTTGGAACTTTTAGGATTTTGAATGCTCTAGAATTTAGATATTGTGAGAGAACGATAAAGAAAACCCTTTATTACGAGTTATGAATGAATTTTGGATGGCTACAAGCTACCTTAAGGTGGTTAGGCACAGTTTGGAATAGTTTTGCCTAATATCACTTTTGGGTGATAATCACTTCTAGAAGACTTGAGGGATGTAGGATGGTTGACCAAAGCGAGGCCATGTAGCTTTTGCAACAATCACTTCTAGTATGAAAATTTTGAGAGTTGGTTTGCTCTCCAAAAACCTAAATCAGCTCAAATTGTCATGTGGAAATAACAAAAACAAAGAAATTGTATTTGGCAATTCATTGAAGAGTTCTTTAAAATCGACCTTTTTAGATTCATTTGCCCTGTCAATCATTGACACCTTTCACCTTCGACTTTTAAATATTGAAAATTTTCCTTTTTAGTTTGGTTGGAAATCTCTTGAAGAGTTCCTTGAGATGATTTATATTTCATACACAAATTCATTCTAGCTATATATGTGTGTGTGTATAAAATTTTCACTCAAAGGACATCACCACTGAATTTTCATCCACGACACTTGTAGCCATTAATCATACTTACATGATTAGACAAGATGATCACGCGCACATTATCAATGACTATGATTTGCGTTGCGGATGATTTTTCATCTGTGACATCTTGCAAGGTGAACATAGTAATATAAAATTTTGGTCAAAGTGTGGTCATATATGGTTGCATTTGTCATTTGTGGATATATGGGATATTTAAGCTAGATGTTAGGGCTGAAAACAATTGTAATGTTATTTTAATTGAAAGTACAAATCTAATAAAAGTTATTTTGGGGATTACTGCAAGCCTATGTTTTTGAAGGCTTTTTTTTGGGCTCAGCCCAGGGCGATACAAAGCAAAAATGCCTTGATGCATAAAATTTTAGACAGAACTCCCCGTGGACGTACGCCTAATGAGTTGTCCGCATGCCCGAGGTGAGTCAGACACATATTATATGCCCTATTCGGTGAGGCATATGCCTCTTGGGAATCTATCAGTTTATGCACAACTCCCATTGGGCATACCCTAATGAGTTCGAGGCATGCCAGAGGCGAGTTGGGCACATTTTTTACGCCCCACTGGGATAGGCGTACACCTCTTCCGAGTTGTTAACCAGAGACAGATTTATACCTTACTATGATTAGAAAATAAAAGCACCATTATCTCCTTTTATTTCTTTTGAATGATAAATAGGAGATGGACTTTTGAATGACTAATAGAGAGAGAAAGGAGAGGAAATGCTAATCAAAATGTTTGAAAATAGTTTACACCTTTTTGTAATGTTATAAATCAATAATGTTTTTAGACCTATATTACTTTTTAGACGTTTGGAAATAGTTTACACTTTCCACCTTTAAATATATATTTTTATAAAATTTATTTGTTATTTACTATTTTTTCTCTTGTTATACTATCTTAATATAAAAATTCAAAATTCAAAAGGCTTATGCCTCACGCCCTTGGATTTACACCTTGTGGGAAAACCTCTTGCCTTTGCCTTCGAACACATTGTTGCTTGCTTAGCTTGAAGTGATCATTTTCTGGTGCAATGGTAGAAGTCTCTAACTGTAAAAACATGACTACACAGGTTTGTGTCTTGAGAGTGGCCACTTTGTACAATATTGAAGGTTAAGGCTATATTCAGCTCATCCCTCCCAATGCCTCGTTTTGGCAAGACCAGGTTGTTGAAATGATTCAAGAATTAAGTAGGTAGGCTTGATTTTAATTAGCTCATACAAAATGGGTTTTTCCATTCTTTTATGCCTGGAATATGAAGGTGAATGAATATTTACTCTAGAAATGTCTATGCCATAGTTTGAAGGCATGTATTATGGTAATACACCAATGGAATAGTGCACAAGGACTCGCTACACATACCATGGTTCAAAGTCTGGGCCAAGACTGATATAACTAAGCCGAGTCATCTAGGTCTGGGTAGGGACCGGGACGAGAAGTTCTCTCGAGTCAAATATATGAAGAGAAATCACATATTTTCATTTCATCCAAGATCTTCGTTTTGTCTTGGCCGAGATCTCGGTCGTCTCGTTTCATCTCAACTGATATCTTCGTCGTTTCATTTCATCTCGGTCATCACGTCTCGTCTCAGCGAGATCCTAGTCATTTCAACATATTTATTTAATTTATAAGTTAGTCCCTTTTTATTATTTTTAAGGAGCAGTTCTTTTATGATATTCAGAAAAAACAACCTAACACTTCATTTGTACAAAAAATAATGGTTTAACTTTTACCAACAATTATATTCTTTTTAAAAAGTTAAAATTTAACACATTATTCCATGATACCGTATCGCACTAGCGCCTATTTTGAGGTTTCTTATAATATTCTACCTCCTAAGTTATTTATTTTTTCTTATTTGATGAGTTTAATGTATTTGTTTTATTTTTTATTTTTTATATTTTTCTATGAATTTTTTTTAACATTCTTTCATGCCTAAAGTTGTATCTCGGACGAGACACAACTAGATATCCGTGACCGAGACGTGATGACGTCCGCGACCGAAACTTTGAACCATGACACATACACATTCATGTCATTTTTCAGATGTTTTGATAATTTTGTTTTGGCATTTATAGGGGTTTATTATGCCTCACCGAATTTATTTTCTATTCCAAGGCAGTACCATACCTGGAATAGAGTGGTTATGTTATGTTACTTCTTATAAAACTTTTATTGAATTCCACTTTCAACACAGGAGGAAGGTAATTTCAACTCCGATTAAATTATTTTCTTGGGTTCTCAAGAAGATATATGTTCAATGTCTTTTCATTTAATTCTTGACATTATTTTTACCTTTAATATTACTGTAAAAGTTGCGTTGAGCATGCCACCTTATAAAATGGTAATTATCCTTCTAATCAGGTTGGAGATTTGGAGGCCATATGTAGCATTGTCACATTTGGAAAGCAAAATCTTACAAGTAGCTTAACGTATAAGTAAATTGGTTATAATACAGCTAACAAATTATAAATAAGAAAATTATATGGAGAATAGGGATAAACTGTGAAAGTATGAGTTGAATTGAATATAGGGTTTAAGAGAAGGGAAGAAAGAGAGAGAGATACGTGAGAGAGAGATGGGTGAGAAAGAGAATAGGAAATTTGGAACTTAACCTATTCCAGTCCTCATCATTATTATATATACTGATAAGAATAAGATGCAAATACAAAAATACCCTTACTAACTCTAACACTCCCCCTCAAGCTGGAGCATATAAATTAAACATGCCCAGCTTGGAAAACAAATGAAGAAAAGAAACACGTGGTAAAGACTTAGTAAGGATATCACCAAGCTAATCAGCAGAACGAACATAAGGAGTACTGATCTGTTTCCGGATAAGCAAATCACGAATAAAATGACAGTCAACCTCAATATGCTTCGTACGCTCGTGAAAAACAGGATTATTGGCAATGAAGATAGCAGCCTGATTATCACAAAACATAGGCATAGGCGTAGGAACAGAAATACCAAAATCCTGTAAAAGCGAGCGAACCTATAACATTTCTGAAGCAGTGTGAGCCATAGCACGGTATTCAGCCTCAGCACTAGAACGAGCCACAACATTTTGTTTCTTATTCCTCCAAGTAACCAAATTGTCACCAACAAAAGTACAATAACCAGAGGTAGATCGACGATCAGAACGATCACCAGCCCAATCAGCATCACTAAACCCCGAAACAGAGAGAGAAGCGGAAGGTGTATATAAGAGCCCACAACCAGGTGTACCCTTAAGATACCTAGAATACGACAAACAGCATCATAATGAGGTTGGCAAGGAGCATGCATAAACTGACTTACAATGCCCACAGCATAAGTAATATCGGGCCTTGTAACTGTAAGATAAATCAGTTTACCAACAAGACGTCTATAGCGACCCACATCAGAAAATAAATCACCCTGCTGAGAATCAAGTTTGACAGTAGAATCCATAGGTGTATCAGCAGGACGAGTACCAAGAAGACCGGTCTCAGTCAAAAGGTCAAGGACATACTTACGTTGGGACAAAGAAAGACCACGCCTAGAGCGAGCGACTTCAATACCAAGGAAATAGCGAAGAGCTCCCAAATCTTTGGTATGGAATGACTGACTCAAGTGTTTCTTAACTTCAGCAATACCAGTAGAATTGTCGCCCGAAATAATAATGTCATCCACATACACAATTAACACTATCGTACCCAAAGAGGAGGTATGAACAAAGACTGAGTGATCATAAGTGGAGCGCCGAAAGCCATATGCAAGAACAACTGTGCTAAATTTGTCAAACCATGCACGGGGAGATTGTTTCAGACCATATAGGGCTTTACGAAGACAACATACAAGATTCTCCTTACCCAGAACAACAAAGCCAGAAGGTTGATCCATAAACACCTCTTCCTGAAGATCACCGTGAAGAAAAACATTCTTTATATCAAGCTGATACAAAAGCCAGGAAAGACTCACAGCAAAAGAGAGTAAAATTCGAACAGAATTGAGACGAGCAACCGGTGAAAACGTCTCCATATAATCAACACCATAAGTTTGGGTATAGCCCTTAGCCACTAACCTAGCCTTCAAGCGCTCAACAGAACCATCGGGTAAGTATTTGACGGTGTATACCCAACGACAGCCAACTGTCTTTTTGCCAGATGGAAGAGGAACAAGAGTCTAAGTCTTATTATGATACAAAGCATGCATTTCCTCATCCATTGCAGTTTTCCAACCCGAAGAAGAAGCCTGTTTATAATTCTTAGGAATAGAAATAGAAGATAAAGTACAGGCAAAAGACCGTAAACAAGGAGACAGATTAGCATAGGAAACAAAGTTAGAGATGGGGTGTTGGGTACAGGTACGTTTACCTCGACGAAGAGCAATAGGCAAATCATCAGACGAGGTAATAATTGGCAAAGGATCCACAGAGTCCGAAGAGTTGATCAGGGCCAAAAGAAACAACAGTCCTGTCCTTGTCACGCCGATATACCTGCAATGGGGAAGGAGACAAAGATGGAGACGAGGAAGAAGACAATGGAATAGGAAGAGTAGGAGTCGACAAAAAATGCTCCCCCTCACGACAAGAAATGATATCAGGTGACAAGGATTTCCCAGAAGAAGAATAATATGAAGTAGACTCAAAAAAAGTGACATCAGCACTCACAAAGTAGCGATGAGAATCAGGATGATAACATCGATATCCTTTTTGAGTTCTAGAATATCCTAGAAAAACACATTTACGAGCCCGAGGAGATAACTTATCATGACCTGGATCAAGAATGTGAACAAAGGCAACACACCCAAAGACACGAGGAGGAATAGAAAAAGGGGAACGATGAGGAAATAAAATAGAGAAGGGAGACTGATTGGACAACCTAACAGAAGGAACACGATTAATAAGGTAACACGCAGTAAGAACCCCATCTTCCCAAAAAAACTTTGGAACATGCATACTAATCATTAAAGTTCGAGCAATATCAAGTAAATGACGAAGTTTACGTTCAGCAACCCCATTTTGTTGAGAGGTATGAGCACAACTTGTCTGATGAATAATACCCCGTGCCCCACAAAAAAAATCCACAGCAGTTTGAACATATTCTCTAGCATTATCAGATCGAATAATTTTAATATGCTTATCAAATTGAACACGAATCTGATTATAAAAACGAGAAATAATATCAGGAAGCTCAGAACGCTCTTTCATTAAAAATAACCAAGTCACACGAGAATAATCATCCACAAAAATAACAAAATACTTAAAACCAGAAACAGTAGGAGTACGGGAAGGACCCCAAACATCAGTATGGACTAAATTAAAAGACGCAGACTTACGACCATGGCGACTAACAGGAAAAGAACTACGGTGATGCTTGCCAAGTTGACAGGCCTCACACTCTAAACTATAAACATTTATTAAACCAGGAACAGCCAGTTTGAGACGAGCTAAAGAGGGATGGCCAAGACGAGCATGCCACTGGGAGGGTGAAATAGATGCAGTCAAGGCAGAAAAAGCAGGCAAAATATCAGTGTCCAAGTAGTAAAGTCCATCCTTCTCATGGCCCGAACCAATCATCTTCTTCGTCGTGAGATCCTGAAAAACACAAGAATTTGGAAGAAAAGTTACTGAACAATTCAGAAGTTTAGTCAGTTGACTAACAGAGAGTAGGTTAAAAGGAAAATTAGGAACATAAAGACTATCAGGTAAAGTGAGGGAGCGAGAAGGGTGGAGAATCCCTCGCCCACCAGCAGGACAAGAAGACCCATCAACTAACAATTTGATGATTAACAGAAGTTAGTGCAGAAAAAGAGGAAGGTATACCTCACATATGAGAACTGGCACCCGAGTCAATAACCCAAGGGGGCGACGAACTGGCAATACACGAGATAGTACCTGAGGCTACCATAGTAGCAGACGAGGAAGGATTTTCAGTGTGGGACGAAGTGGTGATAGCCTGTCCAGATGGAGTAACCGGAATAGAAGAGGACTATCCATAATCATCCATAACTTGATTCGCACGACTCGGTTTGCCATACTTCTTCCAGCAATAAGGTTCAGTATGATTAGTGCCCCCACAATGATCACAATAACGAGTACCACGGCCCATGGAATTGCTGCCACCACGAGGAGTGCCCCGAAACACAGTACCACGTCCTCCAGAAAGAGTGCCTGAAGAACTACGACCACTAGAAGAGCGACCGCCACTAAAACCGCGACCTCCAGAACGAGAAACTAGGGCAGATTGCTCAAGAGAGACACTAGGAGAATGACTAACAATAGAAGAGGTTCCCAAAGTGGAGCGAAGCAATCGAGAGTAAGCATTAGCAGCGGTGGGAAGTGTCTCACTAGCCAGAATTTGATCCTTAAAACCTCGAAGATTAGAATTAAGACTAGATAAAAGAGAAGCAATTATAAAATCTTCCCAATGCCTCTTTTGTTGATCCAAATCAGTAGTAAACGGGCGAAGCTGCAATAACTGTTCCCATAGACCCTTCAAAATGCTATAATGCTCAGATAAAGGTTTATCACCTTGTTTAACAGAGAAAATCTGCTCATATAACTTAAAGACACGAGATACATTACTCTGTTGGGAGAACGACTCGGCGACTGTATTCCAAATCTGTTTGGAGGAATCACAGAACTCAACAGTGGTAGAAATATGGGATTCCATACTATGCCAAAGCCATCCCATAACAGTAGAATCCTCACACATCCAAGTCTCATATCCAGAATCAGTGGATGCAGGAGCATCATCAGTGAGGTACTTGAGCTTGCGTTTGCTACGCAAAAAAATCTTCACCGCATGAGCCCAAGCCAAGTAATTAATACCATTCAATTTTTAGAGGTAATAGCCTTAGGTGTGTCATCATCTTTAAGGAAAGAAGTCGAAGATTCAACCTTAATCTCTGCCATATCAACCCAAGAGAAGCAACCAGCGACCAGGGCAAGAAATCTAAGAACCAAAGGTGTCTCGAAGAAGAAAGGAATAAAGAACACGGAAGGGACAGCCAACTATATCAAGAATGGGCAAGAAAACAGTAGCCAAAAAACACTTAAGGTCTGCAACCTCCACAAATCCAACCACCACAAGCCTAGATGAGGCTCAATACATCAAAAATAGTATCTAGGAGGTCATAGGACACACAAAAACAGACCAAAGCAAGGCCAGCAGTGCTGCCGACACCCAAAAAAGCTCCAAAAACTCAAAAATGGACTCTACAGCCATGGATTTTGAAAACAAACACCAAGGGGCTACTCCAAGAGGCTAGTCGGCACTTAGGGAGTAGGGTTAGACCAAGAGAAACTCCTAAAAACACCCTAGAATTCAGATCTGAAAAATGGGTTCATATATTCCGAAAATCAAAGAAAAATACATAACACCCATCAAACAAATTCAAAAAATTCCAACAAAAATACTACTAGATTCAGGAGAGAAGGGCGAGCCTACCCCATCAAAAAAAAAAAAAAAAAATTTTTTTTTTTTTTTTTTTTCGGATGATGATGGTGGTGATGGGATTCTGATTCGCCTAGGAGCCTACCCCATATATATTTTTTTTTCCTTAGCTGGCTCTGATACGAAGTTGAATTGAATATAGGGTTTAAGAGAAGGGAAGAAAGAGAGAGAGATACGTGAGAGAGAGATGGGTGAGAAAGAGAATAGGAAATCTGGAACTTAACCTATTCCAGTCCTCATCATTATTATATATACTGATAAGAATAAGATGCAAATACAAAAATACCCTTACTAACTCTAACAGTATGAAAAAGTAAAACCAGAGATTGTTGAAGAATCAATTTCAGTTGAGTTGATGAGGACAAATGTGCATAAATTGGGTTATTTGGGATACGTTAACTGGAAAGGCATTCTCTCACAGAAATGAAACAAAATAATTTTATCTTGTTTGGTAATGTTAATTCATGCTAATGATCACATATAGTGATTTTCTTTGGGTTACCCTGAGTATTCAAGTAATCCGCTTGAGGATTACTTTATTTACCAATATTAATTGATTGTAATATCCTTCCATCACTAAGTATAAATTGGGTTATTTGGGAAACATTAACTGGAAAGGCATTCTCTTTGAAATATTTTGTTCTTCGAAATTACACACACTGTAATTAGCTTCATCAACATACTAAAGCAGACCCATAGTATCACTGCCCTATTCACAGTTTATTGGGATACTTTTAAACCCTCGAACTTAACCTGTGCTGCTACCTTTCGTCAAAATTAACACAAATTACTTTGAATAAAATTAATAATCATGAGTATTGAATAATTTTAATTGATTAATGATCATTGAAGACTTGATAACTTGAAATAAATGCACTAGAACTCTTTGAAAACATTAATATACAGTACTAGAAGGTTAATACATGCATATCATTGCTTTTGGGGGTTGGTGTGAAAAAAAAAATTCACGGCCTCAGCGCCCGATACCCGTTACACCTTTACCATTACTGTTACAGGTCTGTTACCCGATACTTAAAACTATGGTATAAAATATATTCCTTGGATGGACACAATGGATCGTAATTTCCATTCTCTTGTCATATATGTGGTGCATTTATCAGAGATATAAACAAATCGAAGGTATTCTATGACAAATCCTACAAATAGTTGAAAGTGCAGCTACGTAATGAAGCAAAAAAGGACAAATAACAGTTGGAGCTAAATTTCAGATAATTAAACTGATAATAGAAATATGCTAGATTTTGGAAGTGCCTACATTAATCGCTGCTTGAATTTGATAAGCATTCTGTTTTCCATAATTTATGGACTGAGCACCTGCAATCGTGTTTGAGTAGGGGTGGCACTATTTAGTTTTGGCCCTTGTGAACTGGCAGGCCTGGGATTATTCATCAAAGGATGGTATGATTGGTCACTATGGAACCAAGTGAGTGGGGGTTGCCTGGCTGCATTTGAGGCTGAATGATATGATTAATAGAATTTACATACTAAAATCTGATATTGTGATGGGATAATTGGGAAATGGCCAATTGTACTCTATGCATATCCATTTGTCATTTTCTGCTTCAGTTTGTATGTGGATTACGTCAATGCCCTTTCTCATTTTATTATTCAACTCTTCTTGTTTAATTGATGAGTTCGGGTGTCGTTTTGTTATGATATATTATTTGTAAAGTCTCTTTACTAGCTCTCCTCGTTAGGAGGCTAAGAGCTCTATTTCACCTTAAAGCACAAAGTTTTGGTTGAATTTTGCAGACTGATATGCACGTGAGGGATAAAATCTTGGTACTGCTAGACTCTTGGCAAGAAGCATTTGGTGGGCCTGGAGGAAAGCATCCTCAATACTACTGGGCATATGATGAACTAAGGGTGAGCATATAGCTAAGAAGATTCAATTATTTTTGCTTGATTGATTCTCTATTGCCTGGTTTGTTGTTGACAGCTGACAGTGTTGCGTTGATTTGTTCGGATTGAATTTGACTCCTTTTCTTGTTACCACAACAATGAGACAGCTTAATAAGCTTGTTGGCTATTTGTGGTTTGTCCATTGGACACTCGAATCTCTATTATCCTTTGTGGGATTTATTGTTGATATGCTCTGACACCCCTGTACACTACAAATTGCGTGTATCGCTATAAAATAAGAAAGAGTAATGCTAGATGGACCAAATCTTAGACCAAAAATTTTAAACCAAATGATGCGGCAGCATAATAAAATCTCTACTTTTGTGTACTTAAAAAATGCACAAAAGTAGAGGATATACCTTGCTGCCATATCATTTGGTTTACTTTGGTCTAAGATTTGGTCCAACTAGCATTTTTCGATAAGAAAATTGTTTGCATGCTTATTCATGAATAATAAGGCAAGGTGTATATGCTATTCCCAAGAAAAGTATTATGCTCCGTTTGGTAGGAGAGATGGAAAAATAGAAGGAAGGAAAGTAGGAGGGATAGGCTTTCCTTCCTCAGGGGAGGGAAACCCTTTTTCCTTCCTGTGTGTTTGGTATGATGGATGGAAAATGGTTTCCTTCCTTCCATGTGTTTGGTAAATTGGAAGGAGGGAAAGGAAGTAAAGCACCTAAATTACAATTATACCCCCACATATATTTAATCAAAATGACATTGTACTACTAAATTCTAATAACCATTAAAAAGATTCAGTTCTATGTTCATAATTGAGAAATGATAATTTTATAAGTGGGTCTCCGATGTGAATTTTTTTTAAATTACTTTTTGTCAAAAAAACAAATTCTAATAATTATGAAATTCTCTTTCTCAGCTCCTTCCTTGGAAAGGCTGAGGGGTTTAAACCAAAAAACTGATGTTAAAATGATCTTTTCAAAGCCCACATAATCTGATCTCCAGTTTTCCTTCTACTTTTCCGCCCGAAATTGGGCGGATTGAATACCTCCCTTTTCCCCCCACTTTTCCCCTCATTTTTCCCTCCACTTTTCCCTTCCCTCTATACCAAACATGTCCCAAATCTCTCTTCCCTCCACTTTTCCCTCCTCCCCTTTCTCTCCTCCCACTTTTCCCTCGTAACAAACAGGACATTACTATATGATTATTGGTTGTATTAATGGCAGCGTTCTGGAATTGAATTTCCCAAGCATTCATCAGATGTTGGTTTCATGCTCAAGCTGGATATGGAATGCCTAGCAACTCTTCAAGAAGACTTGATGAAGCAATGGCATCAGAAATACAAAGCTTAAGGTGAGGATTTGACTTTGATTTGCACTCTAGGTCCCTGCTGCTTGTAATTGTTTTGCTTTCTTGTGCTTCTGTTTTGCATTTTGATCTTTAAGATTGCTATGTCCACTTTATCCTTTGATTGAGGTTTTCCCCCCATATTAAGTTTACCAAGCCTGGATTCAATGCGGAATGTCATGGAGCTTTTAGGTGATATGCTGCAAGCTGTAAACCCAAGTGATCGTGCAGTATGTGCAATGATGTTTTTTATTCTGTCTTCAGGGCATGTTATAAGTAGAGTTCTTACTTTTTTATTTTGTGCATATAGGCTGTAAAAGATGAAGTGATAGTCGATCTTGTCAACCAGTGTCATTCCAACCAAAAAAAGCTGATGCAGATGCTGACCTCAACAGGGTATACTCTCTGCAAATGTGTCTTCTTCCTCTTCTTCTTTTTCTTCATTCAGTTGGCAAGACATTTTTCCTGTTGTGCGTGTTTGTTTTTGTTATGACTAGGCACTATGCCCTACAGTATGCATCTGTGTACTTGCAAATCTACCTATGTTTTTTTTTTTATGTGCGTGTGTTTGTGTCTTGTGGATTTCTTGCAGGGATGAGGAACTTCTTGGTCATGGTCTTGAATTAAATGATACTCTGCAAAGTTTGCTTGCAAGACATGATGCTATAGCTTCTGGTCTCCCACTGCCAACTCATGTTACAAATTTAAGCCCCCGACCAACTGAATTTGGTGCCTCCAGCTTGAAACCTACTGATGCAGGAGCCTCTAGCCCAAGACCAAATGCTAACCCCTCTCCACCTGTTGCTGCTCTGACAAGGGACCAGGTTGATCGACGATGAGGAAGAAGAGGAAGATGACTTCGCACAGATAGCTCGAAGGTTGCTTATGAGTAACAAGTAGTTTGCCTTATATTTCTGGTGAGTGGAAGGAAGTGAAATGCTTCAATATATGAATGCCACATCTTATGCAAAGAGGATGTGATACATGTGAACATAGTGTATATCGGTGTCTCTTTCAATTAGGAATGTATTTAAAGTCCTCTATATTGACAAAATCATAGCTTTGCATGGTCATCAATCATCGTTCATTATCACCACCACCATCCATATAGCTCCTCTCATTGGGCTGCTATAATGACATTCTTGGTTATAACTTATAACCACCTATTGGCCTTTACCTTCACACCATGAATCTCTTTAGGCGCCATTTTGAAGATCAAAAGAAATGAGTTGTAAGGGAAAATGCCAAATGTTGCTAAAAAATGGATTTGTTTCTTTAAGCACTTTTGAGCCGTCCTTTTATTGGTTGGAAAAAAGGGTTGTCAGATCAATCTGAGCACTGTTAGGGAGACTAAAGTCGCCATCGACAATATTTCATTCCCCACTCTGTAATCAAAACTTCTTACCTTGGCCACGGGTATGGTTATTGACCTTTGCAGGACCCAAGGATTTAGCTCATCTTTGATCTCAAGGATTTTGCTTATTATATAGTCAATTGAATTATACTAAATCCCCTTGCATTATAGAGGTTATTTTGAAATGAATGGATCAGTGAGAAGATTTTTCTTTTCATAATTATTATGATGCGTCATGTTTGCAGGCAGATCATTCCTACGACTTTACAAGGTATACCTAATAGACAACTTTTCTAGGTTTGGCATACATCTCTTGTTAAGTAGGTTTGTACTTGAATGCGATTAAGGCCCAATCAAATATTATCAAGATTTTTGGGCATGTAGACATCTATAGTAAGAGGTTTGGCATCCGTAATGTCAAAATGGACGAGCCATCGGATAAGGCCCACTGACCGGTCCGATAAGCTAACGGATTTGATCTGGTCCGGTTCGATAATTAATGGGATGGTCCGAACTAGTCCAACAGTAATGGATTGGATTGCTCCAGGACTGTCCAATGGGCAGGCCCAGTCCATTAGCCCGTTCCTGTATTCTATTAGCTCGAACCAATTTGGCCCATTAGTCCAGTATAGTTCATTAACAATATTCGGCCCAGTCCATATTAACCTGTTCCATCCGGCCCATTAACTTAATGGACCAATCTGATGGATCAGATTAGGCACGGCCCGATCTGGCCTAGTAGTATAGGACTGGATTGGTCCAGGACTTTCTGTTCAATGGGTGGCCTAATCCAGTAGCCCGATCCAATTTGGCCCATTAATCCAGTCTAGTCCATTAACAATAACCGGCCCATTAACCTAATGGACCAGTCTAATGGATCAGATAAGGCAAGCTTTTTATTCACTGTAGGGCTTGCTTTTATTGGACCCAATGGACGGGCCCAGTCCATTAGCCCGATCCAATTTGGCCCATTAATCCAATCTAGTCCGTTAACAATATCGCCCAGTCCGAGCTGGCCCATTAACCTAATGGATCAGATAAGAAGGCTTTTTTGTTATTGGACAGGCCTGATCTGATCAAATAGCTTAACGGGCCACGTCATATCAATGGGCCAATCTACCCATTTGGACACCACTATTTGGCATATATCCTGTCAAGTTCGCCTACTCTATACTTGAATACTATATTACCATGATTTTTAACACACATAATATCTATAATTAAAATATCTAATCCAATAGTCAAATTTTCAAGATATATATCCCACAATTTTATATTAGCTTCATGCTTGATTTATCTTTAATCAAGCATACACTGACACGATTGAAACTATACAAATATGATCAAAAATGATCCAATGTAAAGCTTATGTAAACATGAAGATTGTATATATATAATATCAACTAAGGTATCACCATTTATGGAACCAATGTGAGAAAAGAATCTGCAGAATAAAAAGCATTTGTCGACGTTAGCACTCGATGACAAACTCAAAACAATTGAAAAATCCAACTGGTTGGATTGAGACGTTTGATGAAGGCCAGATGCCCACATTAATTGAACACAGCACGAGGGAGACGAAATGATTTTGAAGGGCTCTCCTCATTTTCGTGCTAAAACACTCATTACTAGCCTGTCAGCAACACTTAAATAATAATGATAAGCTCAGTGCTTTTACAAATTGAACAATGGGGAGGGGACATGACCAAAAAAGGGGGAGAAATAAAAAAACACACCCAAAAGAAGGAAAAATAAATTGCAGAAAATATTTACACCCTCCCACTTATATATATATATATATATATATATATATATATATATATATATATATATATCAGATTATTGCCAAAGCCTCCCACGAATATGCAGGATTTTTTTACCAACATGTGTGACTCTCTACACTGGAGGCTAATGAATATATAACATACTGATGATGTCGAAAATAGGAAAGAGGACGGTTTCTTCGAGTCGGAGACCTGGGTAGATTGAACTCCGACGAATGAACACCGGTGTTATGTTCTCCCTACAAAGCTCCGACGAGCAAGTCAGTTTTCAGGGAATGTAAAGAGAATTTGTGTACTGATGGGGTGATGTTACGTACCTCATATGTGATGTGACCTTCTCTTTTTATAGGGTGGTCATGGGAGTCAGCACTCGAGTACCTTGTTCCCCTTCCGTTACGCCGTTCAGGGATATGATAGGAAATACGCCGACAGTGTAACGGCCTGTCGCTATTTAGATGTCAGAGGACAGTTGCAGGTGGTCAGGATCTGTCGGTGAGGATCCGATTTGTTATGATGAGGCGGTTAGTGTAGATTGGTAAACCTATTCATGACTAGGTGTCCAACAGATTGGAAACTATTCATTCTCAACAAATCGGTAGTTCATTTGTCCACGTGTCAATAGTTGATCAGTCGATGGTTTTTATCCTCTTCAGTTGCCCCCTACTTTATAAAATATTACCGTAGATTATATTTTTGAAGTACAATAGATCGATGAACCAGATGTCGACCTATTAACTTGAGATATTGAGGAGACAGTGTAGGTTGGTGATGCCACTCCTAGAAAGTTTATCGGGAAAAATATCTCTCAGCTATTATTGATCAGATGGTGAATGAAAAACGCTTCGGTCTTTTTTCTTCTAAATTAGATCGATGTTTGTGAGACTGAGACTCGAATATCCGTACACGATTTGATCGATGGGAGGCTTTAATCCGGTTTTTGATCGATGATCGGAGTTAGGACTCAGTTTTACCTGGCGACGTTTCGTTGTTCGAGGAGTTAGCCATCGCTCGGGAATTGTGCTCGAGGTGACGGTTGGCAGGCGTCATTATGGCCCCTCGATTGCCCCAATCAGCATAATGGGTAGACGCCACGTGTCGATCATCAGTGCGTAGCTTGCCGGGTAAGCTATAAAAGGTGAGGGAAAAGTTTTCCCTCTCATTCCATCTCTTTCTCCGATTCGAATTGCTGCCGGAATATCTCGTGAGTTTGTCGGAGTATTGTCGATTCCTCTGTGCTTTCTTACTTCGATTCTCCATTTTTTCGGCCTTCCTTTCCGATTTAAGGTACTTTTGATTTCCCTCCTTCATTTTTACCATTATTTCCTCTCTTTCGAGCCTTTATTTCGCATTTTTAGAATATGTATCTTTTCTTTTGAGTTTTCCGGCAAATTTTCTTACGAACCAAACAACTAGAGAGAACCATGTCGGGTCAGATTCCCCCTGTGGGCGGGCCTTAAACCGCGAATCGTGGTGGTTCAGAGGCCGGTCCATCGGGGTCGTCTTATGAAACCCTCAATGTAGACCCAATTCAGTCCCTTCCGCTCGAACCAATTCCCAATCAAAGGGTCGGGGAACCTCTTCCTAACCCTTCATACCCTTTCCTTCATATCAATATGATGGGGGAAGAAAAAGAGTCTGAACTTAGAAATCTGTACCAAATTCCCAACTCAGTTAGGATCCGAATCCTTAGTCCTGAGATCCGAGCTACCGATGTCATTCCTAGTGAGATATGTTTTTACAATAAGGCTTTTAAGGTCGGCCTTAGGCTCCCATTACAACCATTTATTAGAGAGGTGCTCCACCGATTAGGAGTGTGTATGGTGATGCTGACCCTGAACTCGTGGAGGGTGCTCCTTGGGTTTATGGTTTTATGGAGATCCCTTGGATGGGCACCGAACTTCCCTGATCTGAAGTTCATGTGCTTCGTCAAGGAGAACGTTCGGGTCTCTCCTGGGTGGTGGTATCTTGGAAACCGGACAAAGAGGCCAGGAGTCGGCGATCTTCCCTCTTCGATCAAAGGGTTGAAGAACAAATACTTCTTTATCAGTGGCCCTGGATGGGAGTTCGGGGAAAATGAAAAACACATATATACACACAAATTTCGTGTTTTTAAATGAACACTGAAAAGAGAGTAAACAAATATTGATTTTGATTAATATTTGAAAAGTGTGAAGTACAATCTTTGTTGATCTTTTACAAAAGATAAAAAAAAATCCTATGATTCTTCTCGTGGTAGATTTCTTGATTCAAGGGTGACTATCACTTGTTCTTGAATCTGGCTTGTTGAACTTGATCTTCAATTTGAAAGGCTTAGAGCATGATTTTCAACTTGAAGGCTTTGGATCTTTACTTGAACGGTTTGATCTTCAACTTGAAGGGATTTGATCTTCAACTTGAAGATTTGATGAAGGCTTTGATTTCAACTTGAAGGGTGAATTCAACTTGAAGGGCTTGATGCTTGATCTTCAACTTGAAGGTTTTGATGCTTGGGAAGTTCTTCAGGGCTTTGATGCTTCAATTTGTGAGAGCTTCTTTGCTTCAGAATTGTCTTCCTTCAACATTTGGAGGTCACTCCTATTTATAGTGGTAGGGAGTAGAGTGTTTGGTTATGAATTGACTTCTTAATAGTTATTCTTATTTATTTGATTTATAAGGATAAATATTAATTATTTGAGAGTCATTCTTATTTGACCATGTGGTACCATTTGATTGGTTTGCTCCACTTGGATGACAAGAATAAATATTTATTTTAATAATTATCCTTATTTAATGAGTGATAAGGATAAATATTAATTTTAAATAATTATCCTTAATTTGCCCAATGTGATAGGTGGCAAGATTAGATTTGTCCACTTAATCACAGATTTAAACACATGGCTAATTGTAATTTGTCAAGCCTGTGTAAAATAGGACACTTGGCGATTTCTTATTTGCCTTTAGAGTATCCTAGTGGGTCCATTTGATGGCACACACATTTTAATTGGTTATAATTTAATTGGCTTAAGCCATATGGCAATTTGTGATTGGCTAGAAATTTTCCATCTCTACAAATGCCCCCTTCAAGACTTGTTCATGTACATAGAAATTTGAAGTGTGATAAATGATCAAGTCTTGAAATTTTTTATTTTATTTTATTTTATTTTATTTTTATATGCCGCATGTCATTGGCAAGACAAATTCACACCAGAGAGTTAAATCCCAAGGAGGAAATACTTCCCTGTAGCAAGCAATTTTTTTTGAAAAAAAACACTTCGCCTAGGAGTCCTTAAACATAAGGGCATTTATAAGGGATAAAGATTTATTTGAACTTTTCCAGGTGTCAGACGCCTACAAAGTCTCCAACTTAAGTTGGAATCTCCTACTCCCATTTGAAGAAGAAGACTATTATCATGAACCCATGGTCTATATAAAGAGCATCCCTTGATATGCAAGCATCACTCAAAGCTTGGTAATAGATTGAAGCTTGTAAGCGCTTATTGAAGGTCCTATCGACAAGATTTGTACAGCAGGTCACCCATCTACATTTTTTTTTTTTTTTTGTGTGTGTGGAAAAGAGCATAACACTTCTTTGCATTCCAGCCCTTTCAATAAAAAGTATCAGCATGTGGGTTTGCCTTACACAAATTTAGTCCAGCATGAACTTCATTCCTTCACATGAAGGCAATTTTTTTTTTCTTTATTTTCTTTAAATATGATTACCTGCTGTTCACCGTTTTATAGTGTCCAATTCAGCATCACCTGTAACTTGCACTTGAGAACGCATATTCCATAATCTCATTTTTTTTTTATTTGATGTTGCAAATTTTGACTGAAGAAATCACATGAAAAATCGAACCCACAAGCCATTATAGCTTGTGCAAGGTAGATGATTTATATATACATATATATATATATAAGGACATTTGCCCTGGTCTCCCATGTTCACCTTTGAACAAATTTTTTTAAATTCAACCTCCTGACTTGCCAAGCTTGAGAGTTTTTTTTTCCTTTCTGATTCAGACTTTAAAAAAAAAAAAAGTTTCTCGTCTCTAGTGGTTTTAGTCCCAAGTAACCCCATGGAAAATAATGAATGCCATTAAGCCTTATGATTGTCTCAGTCTATTTGAGGAAAAATTATCCCTTACAGTGCTTGAACTACTGTCCTTCATCCCACATGAGCATATATTACGTCGTGCCTTGGACATTTTTTTTTTATTCAATGCACTAATCAACTTTAACTCATGTGCAGGATTTAACTTTTATTTAAGCATCTTGACAGCTTCAACATCTTCACAGCAACTCGCATCAAATCTTTGAGGTTCTTTTTTTTTTTTTTTTAAATCTATTTTTCTCTCTCTTTTGTACCTATTGTGTGTAGGTAGAATTTCATGTTTTATTGCAAGAGAGCATAAAATTTCCTTAGCAAACTTAGCTAATCTATGACTAGAAGACTGCTCGAGACTCGAAGATTATGCCGGGTATGGTTAACTTAGTCCCTCGTGGCTAAAGTACCACCCGAGGCTCAAAACCATTCAAATAAATATGACTGCATACTCT
>JAESVK010000169.1:28406-45433 GCA_017140935.1 Hamamelis virginiana
ACGGTCCATCCCATTTTGAGAGAAATTTGTTACCCGTTCGATGGGTAGTGATAATGGGTCTTCGCAAAACGAGCACTAAGTCTCCAATTTGGAAAGATCTAGGTCGCACTTTATTGTTGAATGCTTTAGAGAGACGAGCTTGATAACACTCTAATCTTTGTTGTGCTTCAAGTCTTTTCTCATTTAGTGTTTCCAACTCTTCAAGACGTAGACGAGCATTATCTTCATGTGTCGGGCCTTCTTGATTAGCAATTCTTAAGGAATGAATTTTCCGCTTGAGCGGAAGAACAGCTTCAACCCCATACACTAGGGAATATGAAGTAGCTTGAATAGGAGTTCGATATGTCATTCGATATGCCCATAGAGCTTCTTCAACCTTTTCATGCCAATCTCTCTTTGACCCATCCACAACTTTCTTGAGTAAATTTCCAAGAGTCTTGTTGAAAGCTTCTGCAAGACCGTTAACTGGTGCATTATACATTGAAGAATTGTGCTGCTCAAAGCCAAATTTCGCACAGAGCTTGTCCATAAGAGTATTATAGAATGACTTTCCATTATCAGTTATGATACAACGGGGTACACCATACAGATAAATGATGTTGGCTTTAATGAAATTAACCAATGTTTCCTTCTTAACTTCCCTAAGTGGTTCAACTTCAGCCTATTTTGAGAAGTAATCAGTTACAGCTAGAATATATGAATGTCCAGCAGAAGACTTTGGTGGCAATGGCCCTACTACATCCAAGCCCCATGCATCAAATGGCCAGGAAGCAACTATGGGATGAAGTGGTTCAGGAGGTTGGTGTATAAAGTTTGCATGGAACTGACAAGCTTGACATCTTTTGGCATAGTCCATACAATCTTTCACCATGGTTGACCAGTAGTAACCCATCTTTTTTATTCGAAAGTGGAGTTTTGGACCCGACTGATGAGCGCCACAAATACCAGAATGAGCTTTCTTCCAATACTTGAGTTGCTTCTTCTTCTCCTAAGCAACGAAAAAAAACACCATAAAAGGAACGCCGGTAAAGTGTATCTTTGTAGTACATGAAGCGAGATGCTAGACGCCTTATCTCAGTTCGGTGTCACGGATCATTAGGCAAAATCCCATGCTCTAAATAGTTAATCAATGGTTGTCTCCAGTCTTCAGTATCGATAGTAGCTACTGAGATAATATTTGTTTCTTTACATTCTGTTATGGACAATGATGGTAATACCCACCGTTGGTACACTAGGACATCAACATTTTCATCTTCCGACAAGGCTAAAGTTGTAGCCAAGTTGGCAAGGGCGTCTGCTATTTGATTTTCTTTTCTAGGAACATGGATTAATTCAATACTTTCGAACTTCTCTAGTAATTGTGTTGCACATCGGAAGTAAGGGACTAGATCATCTTTTTTAACCTCGTAATGTGTTAGGAGTTGGTTGATGACTAGCTTGGAATCTCCATAAACTTTTAAATTGGAGATTTTCATTTCAACCGCCATTTAGAGACCAATGATTAAGGCTTGATACTCAGCAACATTGTTTGAACACAACTCACTAAGAGAGAATGAAAATGGGAGAATCTGTCTCTGTGGTGAAACAAAAATAACCCCCGCTCCAGCACCATCATGGTGTGCGGCCCCATCAAAGAACATCATCCATGCAGTATGAACTTCAACTTGAAAGACCTCTTCATCATGGAAGTCATCTGAAATCTCCCAATCTGCAGGGATTGGATGATTTGCTAAAAAATTTGCTAGGGCTTGTCCCTTAATCGCCTTTTGAGAGAAATAAATTATCTCATATTGATTGAGCAGCAGTTCTCATCTTGCCAAACGTCCCAATAATACTGGCCTAGACAAAATATATTTGACAGGATCAACCCGTGCAATTAAATGCACTGTATACGCTTCCATGTAGTGTTTTAGCTTTTGGACTGAGAAGAAAAGTGCAAGGCTAATCATTTCAATAGAGGAATAGTTTAGCTCAGGCCCTGTGAGGGTTAGACTCAAGTAGTAGAGTTCTCTTTCTTTGTTCTCTTCATTTTCTTGGTCGAGAAGCGCTCCAAGAGATTGTTCTTGTGCAGCAATGTAGAGTAACAAGGGCTTTTTAGGAATAGGAGCACCTAAGACAGGTGGGTTCAACAAGTACTTCTTAATGCTTTCAAAGGCATTGCTACAAGCTTGATCCCAGACAAAAGGAGTGTCCTTCTTCATGAGTCGGTGAAAGGGTTGACATCGTCCCGTAAGGTTTGAAATGAACCATCGAATATAAGCAAGACGTCCTTGAAGACTTCTGAGTTCTTTTAAATTTCTTGGTTCAGTCATCTTTTGGATGACATCAATTTTAGATTGATCGATTTCAATACCTCGATGTCGAACAATGAATCCAAGGAATTTGCCCGAAATGACCCCAAATGCACACTTGAGAGGATTCATTTTGAGCTGGTATCTCCGTAGTCTATTGAACATTGCGTGTAAATCCTGCAAATGGTATTTCATTTTCTTAGATTTCACCACCAAATCATCAACATAGCACTCAACAGTCTTGTGAAGCATGTCATCAAAGATCATTTGCATAGCTTGCTGGTAGGTTGGCCCCGCGTTTTTTAGGCCAAATGGCATTTTTGTATAACAATAAATACCTTTTGGCGTACGAAATGCAGTAAGTTCTTCATCTTTCGGTGCCATCCTAATCTGATTGTACCCCGATGATCCATCCATGAAAGATAGAGCCTCATGGCCTGTAGTTGCATCAATCATAAGCTCAGTAATTGGCAATGGGAAATCATCCTTTGGACATACATTGTTTAATCGCGGAAGTCCACTCAGACACGACTTTGTCCATTCTTTTTCTTGACTGGAATAATGTTAGCAATCCATGTGGGGTATTTTACCTCTCGAATGAAGCCGGCTTCAATTAGCTTGTTGACTTCTGCTTCAATTTGGGGAATCAACTCTGGTCGAAAGCGGCGTTGAGCTTGTTTAATTGGGCGAACCCCATGTTTGACCGAGAGGTAGTGAACTGCTACCTTGGGGTCTAAACCTGGCATTTCTTTATAACTCCTAGCAAATACATCTTTAAATTCCCTCAAAAGATCTATGTATTATTTTTCCTCCTCTTCAGATAAGTTGGCACTTATAAATGTTGGAAGAGGATTTTCTTGGTCGCCCAGGTTAATTTCTTTTAAATCATTAACCGTGGCTTGCCCCCCTCCTTCAAGTGCGAGTGGAGCTTCTTGAATATCTTCTTCCGCTGACTAATCATTTTCTGGAACTTCAGTGAAGGTTATATGAAATGTAGATGCGGTAGTTTCTTCAGTGGCAATATCTTCTACTGTTGTCGGTTGCGAGTTCTTTTGATTTGTAAACACTATAGTGCATCTCTTGATTTTCAACGCTTCACCTATAGAAATGTCCAACATAATGCGCCTCTTTATGCGAGATGGAACTACACTATGAGACTCCTTCCAATCTTGAACCTTAGAAGATGTTTTTTGCTTTGAACGATGATTAGTTTTTTTAACACTTAATGATTGCGTTGACTTTGAGGTACCTGGTCTATCATGCACAGATAAGAGTTTAGTTGAGTCGGGAGTTTTTTGGACTCCTAGCCGATCAAATACTGAAGATGTAGGTTCACCAAGGCGATCAAACACTGAGGATCTAGTCGATGGTGTTTGAGTACATGTACTTTCATCTTTAACCGTAATGCATTGTGAGGCAACTTTCTTTATCGGTATATAAACAGGGGAAGATGAAGTATAACCAAGTCTCATTTTTGAATTCTCCACAAGATACCCTTTTTCTCTTAACAGTCGTTAGGTTTTGGTCATTTCGATTTTTTTTCCTTCAATTGCCTTTGAGGGTAGATTTTCCAAACCAAACAACTCTCGTGGATTGTAACCAGCCTTGGCCAACAATTTATAAGCATTGGGATCGAAGCCTTCAGTTCTTTTCTCTGGTAAATCACCATACTCCATTTCGGGCCCTTGTGATGGCTTAACGAACCCTTTTAAAGGATGATTGATCACTTTTGTCTTAACAAGCTTAGTGACCGGGAGAGTTAATCCTTCGAATGCATTTAGCTTCACCGCATTATATTCAAAAAAGGAGATTGTCCTTTTCTTCTTCTAGATTTTGGGACATAACGAAGTACTAGAGTTTCTTTGGTTACTTCATAAAGAATTTTTTCACTGGTACTTTGCCCCATTGCATCTTTAACTTCATTTTCTGCAATTTTCTCTTCACATTCTTTAGCAGGAGTGACAGTTTCCGCATTTTGAGAAGCATTTTGCTTATGTCTTTTAGTACTGCCTGTTGATGGTACAGAGCTTGGTTGAGTTTCCTTTATCCCAGTGGATTCCAAGTAAAACTTAGCATCAGCAAAATGAGATTCAGCTTCAGTAAATGGCTTATCATCAGCTGCAACTTTTTTCTGGACCCTATTTTGATAATATTTGAAGCACTGGTGCAGGGTAGAAGGAACAATTCCATGCTCATGCAGCCATGGTCGCCCAAGCAACATATTGTATGTAGTCCTAGCTTCAATGATATGGAATAATGCACTGGAATGCATTTATCCCATTAATAAATCAAGTCTTATCATGCCTATAGCTTTCTGACCTCCTTGATTAAAGCCTTGAATCATTAAGCGACTGTGCGAAAGTTCATCCACAGAGATGCCTATCTCTTTTAATACACGTAATGGCAAAATGTTAACAGCCAATCCACCATCAAGCATAATTCTGTTCACCTTTCTTTCACGAGCGAATCCTGTGACAAAGAGAGGATTGTTGTGGGGCTTGGAGCCAAGTAATAAATCTTCATCTGAAAAATTAATGGATGACATGCATGCAGTGCAAGTGCCAAAACTTGGGTGAGAATCTTCTTCAAATGTCAATTCTGTGTTTTCATTATGCATTAACACTTCTCGACCCTCCACTTGATGACATGACAGCTTATTCATAGAAGGGTAAACGGTATTTTGATACCATTCTGGCAAGAAATCCTATAAGGCAATGGAGATCCGTGGCTTTTGTTCAAGTGAATCTTCAACCCAACTGGAAGCTGTTTTTTTTTTCTTGGGAGCTCTCTTTCTCATTACCTTTCTAACCATTTGAGATCGTTGCTTATTCTTTCTTGGTCCTGCAACTGCTGGATTTTTCGACTTTGACTTATGACCTCTTCAACGAGTAATAAGAGTCCAGCCCTCATCATCAGAATCTGATAAGTCTTGTTACATTGCCATCTCTACTGCATTCGACTTTTTTAGACTTGAGACAGAGAGAGCCTCTAGTGCATGAGAAGGTGTCAACTTGACTTCAATAGGCTCAAACGATCCAAACTTGATTGAGAAAACAGTGTCTGACTGAATGGAAATGGGTGCTTTGTTCATATTTTCTTGGTTTGAAAGAGGCATAGGACCACATGATCTGAAGGTGATAGTGGCTTGATTGGAGGTCACAACATCTACATCAAGCTCGATCCTTCATTTTCGAGCCAAATCCATGATCTTTCTTTCAAAACAAAACACTTTTCCATTGGGTGGCTAATCAACCGGTGATACTTGCAGTACATAGGATCATTGACCCGACCAGCTTCCTCGGGGCGCTTCATCTCGGGAAGTTCAATTAGCATGCTTTTGAGACGATCCTCCAACATCTCTGGAATGTCAGAATCAGGAAATGGGTATTCTTTCTCTTGCATTTCTTTCAGAGTAACCCTCTTTCTCCCCTGCTCTTGGTTTAAGTGAACTTTTTCTTCTTCTTTTTTCTTTGAGTTGACTTCAAATTTAACTGGGGCAGTACTCACAATCATAGATTCTTTGTTGTTGCCTTTGGGAGGATACTTGCCCCCTTTTTGGTTATCTTGTTTTTCCTTTCGTTTGTGATATTCTTGAACTAATGGGCCCTGGCCTCTGTTAGCATTTATGCTAAGCTCCATATCGTGAGTGCGTGTTGCTAACTCTTCAAAGGTACGTGGCTTTATTCCTTGTAGAATGTCGCGCAAGCCCCAGTGCATGCCTTGAGTGCACATTTCAATTGCAGAAGCTTTTGATAACCTATCTTTACAGTTAAGGCTCAGGTTCCTCCACCTATTGATGTAGTCTATGATAGGTTCATCTTTCCACTGGCGGGTGTTGGTTAACTCAATTATACTAACAGTACGACGAGTACTGTAAAAACGATTAAGAAACTCCTGTTCAAGTTGATCCCAACTATCAATTGAACTTGGCTGAAGATCAGTGTACCAATCAAAGGCATTGCCTTTTAGAGATTGGACAAATTGTTTGACAAGTAAATCTCCATCAGTGCTAGCATTATTGCACGTTTCCACAAAGTGGGCAACATGTTGTTTTGGGTTGCATTTGCCTTCAAATTGCTAGAACTTTGGTGGCTGATAACCTTGAGGCATTCTTATGAAGTCGATTTTTTGGGTGTAAGGCTTGGCATAAGTGGAATAGGAGTGAGTGTTTCCTTCAACCTTATCTTTAATAGCACCCATAATGAACTCCCTCAACTGATCTGCAGGTACTGATCCATTAGTGGATACTTGGAGATCCTTGGATGGGCCTCCAATCTTTGTAGGAGCTTCAATTGTATCTTGGGGAGTCTTTCCAATTGCATTCATTGGTTGCGTGCTAGCAGTTGCATGACTTGACTCTCCTAGATTTTCCATTTTTTGCATTAGCATGGCAATTTGAAGATCTCTTTCACGCATTGAGTTGGCGAGCCCTTCAATAGCTTTTGTCATATTTGCAAGTTCATCTTCAACAAAAACCATGTTGGTCATCATTACCGGCATAGTAGCAGAATTGTTGAGGTCGGCAGGATCTGTTGGTAACATCAGCTTTAACGGTGGAGTCCTATGAGGAGAGCTTGTTGTAGAACCACCACTTGAATCCTCTTCTTCAGCAAAGAGAAAGTTATAACTTGAGCCTGGCCCTTGCAAGATGGATGGTTGTGCTAAGACTTGTTCCACCATGGCATCAACATCTTTCTTTGCCCCCAGTGAAGCTAAAGAGATCACTGGCCTTTTAGAGGCAGTAGTATCAAAGACTTGAGTTGTTTTAGACTTTATAGCAGTTTGGGCATATATTTCAGTGATAGCATTTGTTTTAGTTCGAGTCATTGGACCAGAATTCAAAGTATCTTGACTGGACGATGAATCAAAAGGCTTGAAACTTTGAGTAATGTTCTTCTTAGGAGCCATAAAATAGCAGACTTGGACTCTTGAGAAGTTCTTTTTGGTTAAAGAGAAGATATGAAAGGCAGAGATGGTCCCACCGGGCGTGCTAGAAATTTGTACACACAAATTTCGTGTTTTTAAATGAACATCGAAAAGAGAGTAGACAAATGTTGATTTTGATTAATATTTGAAAAGTGTGAAGTACAATCTCTGTTGATCTTTTACAAAAGATAAAAAAAAGTCCTCTGATTCTTCTCATGGCAGATTTATTGATTCAAGGGTGACGATCACTTGTTCTTGAATCTGGCTTGTTGAACTTGATCTTCAATTTGAAAGGCTTAGAGCATGATTTTCAACTTGAAGGCTTTGAATCTTTACTTGAATGGTTTGATCTTCAACTTGAAGGTTTGACGAAGGCTTTGATTTCAACTTGAAGGACTTGATGCTTGATCTTCAACTTGAAGGTTTGATAAAGGCTTTGAATTCAACTTGAAGGGCTTGATGCTTGATCTTCAACTTGAAGGTTTTGATGCTTGGGAAGTTCTTCAGGGCTTTGATGCTTCAATTTGAGAGAGTTTCTTTGCTTCAGAATTGTCGTCCTTCAACCTTTGGAGGCCACCCCAATTTATAGTGGTATGGAGTAGAGTGTTTGGATATGAATTGACTTCTTAATAATTATCCTTATTTATTTGATTTATAAGGATAAATATTAATTATTTGAGAGTCATTCTTATTTGACCATGTGGTACCATTTGATTGGTTTACTCCACTTGAATGACAAGAATAAATATTTATTTTAATAATTATCCTTATTTAATGAGTGATAAGGATAAATATTAATTTTAAATAATTATCCTTAATTGGCCCAATGTGATAGGTGGCAAGATTTGATTTGTCCACTTAATCACAGATTTAAAACATATGGCTAATTGTAATTTGTTAAGCCTGTGTAAAATAGGACACTTGGCGATTTCTTATTTGCCTTTAGAGTATCCTAGTGGGTCCATTTGATGGCACATGATACATTTTAATTGATCATAATTTAATTGGCTTAAGCCATGTGGCAATTTGTGATTGGCTAGAAATTTTCCATCTCTACAACGTATTCCCCGTCCCAAGGGAATGGAGTCCCCGACCAGGTTTTGCGTCGAGAAATTTTTTTTTTGATAGAATGAACTTGCTTTGTCCAATTTCTTCATTAATTTAACATCAATCGTTTCTTCGTGACAGCTGACAAATTCACTCGTTGCCCGACTCTGACAAATTGCATTATCGGTCGTATTGATCGGTTGTGGAGGGTAGAACGTGGGTTCAACGCCTTGCACGACTATCGAAATTGGGGTCCGCATTACTTGGCGCATCAACACCTTGTTGCATTGTTCGATCTTGTTCCTCGATTTTTTTGGGAATCAACAGTAGACGGTCGGCCGATTCTGCCTATCGTTCAAAATTTTCGTAATTTTGAGATTGGAGCGGACGATCGCAGGGTCGAGGCCGAGATCTTAGGAATGATTATTGACCGAACAGAAATACAAAAAGCCCGGAGGAGGGAAGCAAACCGATCCCAAAAAGGTATCCCAAATACTTTGCCATGATTTAATTTGTTTCATTTTGATTCATCTTTTTTATCGGGTGTTCGTTTGTTGCAGCTATGGACATCTATATTGATGATGTGCTTGCAGGAGTCCCTCCGGGGCATAACCCTTCCTCGTCAACCCCGGTTAATCAAGCCAGGGCCAAGCCGATCTTTCAAAAAAAGAAGAAGAGGCCTCGGGTAGAAGTTCCTACTAGAGTTCCGATAGTAACCGAGATCGGGGCTAGGTCTGCTGCGGGCTCGGTCCTGGAGCTCGTGCTTCACGTGGCTCTGTTGGGGATTGGCTGAGTGCTGGGTTGTCAACCCCCTTGACTCTTTCTGGGCTGACAGTTGTGAGTTCGTTTCTGAACAGCCCTACCTCTAGTCTGAAAGCCCTTGAGGGTTTTCTAGGACATGCTGATCAGGAGTCAATCCTGTAAATGTCTTCGTCTGATCTTTCCGAGTAGCTGGCCCACTCTGCAATAAAGGTATCCTTTCGGTTGATCCCTTTTTTTAAAGCGTTTTACTGGCTTGTTTATGTCAACTGATTGGTTTCGTGAATATTTTATGTAGAGCGCGCTCATTGGGCTTCACTCTATTCAGGCAGCTCAGGATGCAAAACGAGTGAAAGGCTCTATAGAGCTCATTAACAAGAAGTTAAAAGAGTCTACTAAGGAGAAGTTTATCGAGGCTCGGGAAGCTAAGGCGGCGTTGGAGGAAGAGAAAGCCAAATCCAGAGAGCGGGATGATGATTTGAAGAGGCAGATCGATGGTCTTAAGGCCGACCTGGAAAAGGCTCGGGTTGCTGAAAAAGAGATAGTTGATAAGGCCATTATGGAGTATCGATCTTCCTCATAACTAAAGGCTCTAGTAACAAAGGAAGCAGCACAGTTTCTGGTCCGGGGTTTTGATGCTGCAAGAGGTTTGGTCGCCCAATTTTTTCCTGATGTCGATCTGTCGAAGATTATACTGGAAGAATTTAAGGCTCAACGACTTGCTGCAAAAACTCCTGCGGATTTAGAGGTTGAAGAAGGTGATGATGAGAAGATTGAGGTTGATTAAGAAGGAACTGGCCAGAATGTTCCAGCTTCAACTACTCCGAGTTCTGCTGACCCTTCGATTCCTGCCGACCCTCTGACTCCAACTTCTCAGACTATTCATGTTGATTAAGCTTGTTTTTTTTTTTTCGTATGATGTATAAACAATAGTATTTGTTTTCTCTTTTTTTTTTTTTTTGAAATGGAATGAACTAGTATTTTGTTGCGAACCAAGTTACTCTTATTGGGTAGCTATTTTCTGTGCAATTTGTGCTTGTTCTGGTAACGTAGTTTTTTCAAACCGATCTCCTTTATATAGATGCCCCCAGTTCGGGGTTACGGTACTATAATTATTTTAAGACTGTACATCGAACTTGTCATGACCGGGAGATCGTTAATATATTTAGTTGGATACCGTAGTATCTGGGGGTAACATTGAGATGTTTATGCCCCCTGATCAATCTCATTGATCGGTGAGAGCAAATATCGTTTTTGCTGGCCCAAGATCGTTTAGGACTTTTATGTCGAATGCAAGTGGAAACCAATAAGTAAATAATCAATTAATATAGACAAAAAAAAAAATTTAAATTTTAGACATGGTAATAAGATCGGGAAGAAAAATAAAAAACAATAAAAAAGACATAACAAAAGGGTCAGGAAACAAAGATACAAATAATCAAAGCAAAAATTTTAGAATGTCAACCAGATCAGGAAGCAAGTAAAAAGGCGAGTAAGAGATTGAGAAGAAATATATTATAAAACTGAGAAAAAACATACGTGAAAAAGTTTTATTTAAGTAGAAGTGATCAGGTAGCAACACATGGTTGACTATGTTCCGAGTACAAAAGATTGGGAATGAGTCACCCTATTGATAGTACTTTTTGAGGTGCGCGACATTCCAAGGGCGCTTGATCAATTTGCCTTCCATATCGACAATCCAATATGTTCCAATTCGATTCGGAGTCGGGTTGTTTCTCGCTTTTCTTCTAACATGTCCAGATTAAAACGGAGCTCGCGATTATTTTCATTAGGGTTGAATGCTTCAATCCGATAAGTAGGCATACCGATCTCGACTGGGATGACTGCTTCGGTGCCGTAAGTAAGAGAGAAAGGAGTTTTGCCCGTGGAAACCCGACTTGTTGTGTGATATGCTCAGAGGACCGAAGGGAGATCGTCCACTCACAGTCCTTTGGCTTTTTCCAAACTTTTTTCTAAGGAGTGGATAATCGTTCGATTAGTCACTTCGACCTGTCCATTGGCTTGTGGGTGACCCGGTGAGGAGAAGTTATTTTGGATACAGAGGTCCTGGCATAGATTTCGTAGTCTAGTATTGTTGAATTATGTTCTATTATCGGCAATCAGGACACGTGGTAAACCGAAGCGACAGATGATGTTTTCCCATATAAAGCTTCTGATGCTGCTTTCGGTTATCCGAGTCACCGGTCGAGCTTCGAACCATTTAGTGAAGTAATCAAACGCAACTATCAGGAATTTCTTTTACTCTTTTGAGTTCGGAAGGGGGCCAACTATATCAATTCCCCATTGTGCGAACGGCCAAGGGCTTGAGATCGGGGTGAGCTCGTTTGGAGGTTGATGGGGGATCGGGGCGAATCGTTGACACTTGTCGCACTTACGAACTAGGGCGATGGCATTTTTTTCCAAATGAGGCAGTAGTAACCTTGTCGAACTGCTTTCTTCGCAAGTGATCTGCCCTCTGCAAGGTTGCCACAAATTCCTTCGTGGATTTCGCGCAAGATTTAGTTGGCTTCGTCGGGGAGAACACATCGGAGGCATGGTCCGTAGAATGATCGACGATAGAGGCTATCATTAATGATGCAGTATCGGGCAGCTTTGCTTTTCACACGTCGAGCTTCTGCTTTATCTGCTGGGAGGGTTCCCGATCTGATGTAGTCATTGACCCATGTTGGATCAGACTGAATTATAAAGACAGGTTTATCCAGTATATCGTTGAGAGGGTGTTCAGCAAGCTTAACAACTATTGACCTCGGGAGGTCGATGTGAACTGCCGAGGCAAGATTGGCCAATGCGTAGGTGTGGCAATTTTCCTCTAATGGAACCTGGCTGATGGAGATCGATGTGAATTGACTGAAGGCCTCCTTGGCTTTGGTCAGATATTTTTGTATTGCTGGCTCTTTTGCCAAGTAAATTTCGTTGATATGATTGACGACCAACTGGGAGTCACTGAAAACATGAACATGTCGAACCAAGAGATCGGCAGCCATCTGTAGTCCGGCCAGTAATGCTTTATATTTTGCCTCGTTGTTAGTAGCTTTAAAACAGAGCCTCAAGGCTAGTTCAACATTTTCCCCCTCAGGGGAAATCAGCACAACCCCGACACCTGATCCCTTACAGTTTGAAGACCCATCAACAAAAAGGTGCCAAGCTGAATGAGGTACTTGCTCTTTTGTTGCTTGAGAGGATGATGGGATCGGGATGGTCGATGCATCCGCTTGAGCCTCTGGTGTGAATTCAACAATGAAGTCAGCAAGCGCCTGTCCTTTGATGGCAAGTCGGGATCGATAATCGATGTCAAATTCTCCCAATTTGACTGCCCATCGTACCATTCTTCCAGAAGTGTCTGGCTGATGAAGGATATGTCGCAAAGGTCGGTCAGTGAGCACGATAATTGGGTGAGCTTGAAAATACTGCCTCAATTTTCTAGCAGAAGTAACAACTGAGAAAGCCAACTTCTCTAGGTAGGGGTACCTGCTTTCTGCTCCGACCAAGGCTTTGCTAACATAGTAGATCGGCTTTTGGGTTCCTTTGTCTTCTCGGATGAGCACCGAACTTATTGCTGTTGGAGAAACTCCTAAGTTGAGAAAGAGAGTTTCATTTTGATTGGGGTTTAAGAGGAGTGGTGGTGACCTGAGATAGGTCTTCAATTGTTGGAAAGCCTTCTCAGCTTTGGGAGTCCATTGAAATCTTTTATTCCCCTTTAGAACTTTGAAAAAGTGGGTGCCCTTTTCAGAAGATTTGGAAATGAACCCGTTCAAAGCGGCTGTCCGACCAGTGAGCTGCTGGATTTCTTTAATATTTGTCAGGGATTTCATATCGATAAGGGCTTAGATCTGATCAAGGTTAGCATCAATTCCTCGCTCGGTGACAAGAAACCCCAAGAATTTTCCCGATGATACCCCAAATGAACATTTGGTCGGGTTGACACGCATCCCGAACTTTCTCATGATTTTAAAAGCTTCATCCAGATGTTGGATGTGATCAGCGGCCTTTAAACTTTTAACAAGCATGTCGTCTATGTAGACTTCCATTGCCGATCCTAAGAGTGACCCGAACATCCTCGTTACAGTGCGTTGGTAGGTAGAACCGGCATTCATAAGTCCGAAGGGCATTCGGAGAAAACAAAACATGCCGATAGCCGTTATAAATGAGGTCTTCTCCTGATCGGTGGGATGCATCATAATCTGGTTATAACCTGAGTATGCATCCATAAAACTCAGGAGTTCATGCCCAGCTGTAGCATCCACCATCTAATCAATGCGCGGGAGTGGAAAACTTTCTTTGGGACAAACTTCATTGAGATCGGTAAAGTCGATACAAACCCTCCATTTTCCTGTTTTCTTCTTGACCACGACGCAGTTGGAAAGCCAATTAGGGTAGAAGACTTCCCGAATAAAGCCAACTTTGTGAAGTTTTTGGACTTCGTCTTGGATTGCTTTAGCTTTTTTTTTTTTTAGGTAACCCTCTTTTTTTACCGAACTGGTTTGGAGGTCGGATCGACCAGTAGCTTGTGTATTGCAATATTAGGATCTATCCCAGGCATATATTCGTGCCCCCAAGCAAATATGTCCCAATTATTTCTCAGGAAGGCTATCAGATCGGCTTTCATCGGTTCCGAGAGCTCGGACCCGATCTTTGCAGTTTTGCTTGGGTCAGTAGGGTGCACTTAGAATTCGATCAGTCCTTTTAGAAGGGTCATCCTTGAACTGCTTTCGTCGCGAAGATCCTCCATCTCGGACTCTGTCTCCTTTGATTGATATAATGGGTGATCATGTTGACGGTTGATCGGCTCATCGTTGCGCACATTACTGCTCGAAGGGTCTGTGGATTTTTTGAGCTGAAAGTCTTAAAAAAACTCTTTGTTCGGCAGTTCTTCCTGGTGGGTAAGTAAGATATTGAAACATGATCGGGCTAAGGCTTGGTCACCTCTGACCTTTCCCGTCCCATATAAGATCGAAAATTTTACACGGAGATGGAGCGTAGTTGCGGCTGCTTCAAAATTATTTAAGGTAGGTCGACTGATTATCGTATTATAGGCCGATGGACAATCCACGACCATAAATGTTGCATATCTGGTTGCCTGCGTGGGTGGGTCACCGATAGTGATCGGCAGGCATGTCCACCCGAGTGGTTGCAGAGACGATCCGTTGAACCCAATGAGGGGGGTGTTGATCGGTGAGAGGTCGCTCACCTTTCTTCCCATTCTTTCGTAATCAGTCACGAAGAGAATGTCTGCCGAGCTACCTGTGTCGACCAGGATTTTGTTGACCATGTAGTTGGCTATGATTGCCTTAATGACCAAGGCATCATCATGTGGTAAATGTACTCCCTTCAGATCTTCCTAGGAAAAAGGTTAATAGTCCATATCGGTTGGGCTCTTGATGGGAGAGGTTGTATACCTGATCTAATGGGGATGTATGGGCCGATCTCGCATATGCCTTTCTTGCCGACATGTTTTCCCCGTCATAGGTAAAACCTCCATGAATCGTATCAATCACTCCTGCCAATCTCTGACGTTGATCGGGCTGCCTTAAACTTTTGTCGGGGTTTCCTTGCTGGGTGTTGTCAACTTTAGTCTGATCTACGAATTCTTTTAGGAATCCTCTCTTAATCAGGCTTTCGACTTCATTTTTTAGGTCGAAACATTCTTTAATAAAGTGGCCATGGTCTCTGTGGAAGGCACACCACTTATTTTTGTTCATCTTTTTTGGATCGGATCTCATTCGTTGAGGCCATTTTATAAATGGTTGAGTCCCGACCTCGCTCAAAATGGAGTTAATCGGCAAACGTAATGCAGTAAAGGACGCAAATCGCTTGGGTGGAGATCGTCGTCCATCCATAGCATCGGTCTTTTGCTTTTTATTAGGTTTCTTCCTTTCATCGAGCTCCCGATCCTTTTTGCAGGAATCGAATATGTCGTCCACCCCGATATATTTCTCGCTCTCTCCAAGAGTTCGGTCAGTGATTTCGGCTCTTTCTTTGAGAATGAGATTCTTAGGCTCTGGGCTCGGAGGCCCTTCATCATTGCAGCAATGGCCACCCCTTCGTTCATGACGTCTACTTCAAGAAGGGCTGAACTGAAACGTTGTATGAATGTCTTTAGACTCTCATCTTTTTCTTGCTCGAGATTCAGGAGATGGGTGGCCGGTTTTTTGGGCCTGTGGCTGCTGACTAAGTGGGATACAAGCGCCGGGCTTAGACTTTGGAAAGAGCTAATTGAATTGGGAGCAAGCCTTTGGAACCAGGTTCGGGCTGGTCCTTTAAGGGTCATCGGGAAGGCTCGACATATTATGGGATCCGTAATACCCTTAAAGTACATGTGATCTTTGAAGGTAAGGACATGCTCTCTCGCATCGATAGTACCATTGTAAGAGTCGATGGTCGGTAACTTGAATTTGTCAGGTAAGGATTCACGAAGAATCCTGGAACCGGACGGGGAGGTATGATCAATGTCCATTGTCTCAGGTCGGTTGTCCCGAGCCGGCTCATTCCTCATTGGATACGACGTGAATCGGGTAGCGTCAAGTCGATGACGTCGTAACGCTGATCCTTTCGTTCCCTGTGAACCTTTTACTGCATAGTTTCTTACCTGTCGTGGTCGTTCAAGATTGGTTGGTCTCCTCCGGGATTCGACCTCTAAACTACTTCCCTCTTCCTCCTGACGTCTGTTCCTTTCATCTCGTGGCGCCGATCGTCTGCTTTCTATAACTACTCGCCTTGGGGGCGGTGGTCGGACCGTTTCCTGCCCTCCGACCCGCTAAGGTATGGTGGCGATCGGTGGTGGATGTTGTGGAGAATTGTTATGAGCCTCATGGGATAGAAGCATTTCTTGCTGACGAGTTAGGGTCTGAATGATGAGAGTCATATTCTCCATCTGTTTTTGCATATTGAGGAATTGGAGCTAGTAGGGGTCATTTGAAGATGACCCTATTTCGTTATGAGTATGAAGAACTACTGGAGGTTCATGAGACGGGCATGGCTGCGCGTTCAGTGAAGAAGGTCTCGCCGCTGGCATAGGTTGTTCGTGATGAGATGGGTTGCTGATTTGAGGTAATATGGACGAGACGTTTGCTGTATTTGGGACGTCGTGATCGTCGTGGTTAAGAACCCCGGATCGAGTGATCACCATTGTTGATGTTGATCTTTTTTTGTCAAATGGGAAAGGGCACCGAAAGAATAATGTCTTCGGCCCCACGGTGGGCGCCAAACTGATGATGTCGAAAATAGGAAAGATGTCGGTTTCTTCGAGTCGGAGACCTGGGTAGATTGAACTCCGACGAATGAACACCGGTGTGGTGTTCTCCCTACAAAGCTCCGATGAGCAAGTCAGTTTTCAAAGAATGTAAAGAGAATTTGTGTACTGATGGGGTGATGTTGCGTACCTCATATGTGATGGGTCCTCTTTTTCTAGGGTGGTCCTGGGAGTCAGCACTCGAGTACCTTGTTCCCTTTCCGTTACGCCGTGCAGGGGTATGATAGGAAATACGCCGACAGTGTAACAGTCTGTCGCTATTTAGATGTCAGAGGACAGTTGCAGGTGGTCAGGATCTATCGGTGTGGATCCGATTTGTTATGATGAAGCGGTTAGTGTAGATCGATCAACCTATTCATGACCAGGTGTCCAATAGATCGGAAACTATTCATTCTCAACAAATCGGTAGTTCATTTGTCCACATGTCAATAGTTGATCAGTCGATGGTTTTTATCCTCTTCACATACAATTTCAACACTACAGCCAACCAGAATTTCCAGATACATTCACTGCAAAGAGGAATTGGGGCAGCAGAATATGTCACACATGATCAAACTGCAACCATAAAGCTGCATCCGTGACACTAGAATGTAAGTTCACGCACTTGTGTTGCCTCCCATCGAGAAGCCTTCATCAATGATGTTATAGAAGAATGGGTATTCATCTTGCTTGAGAGTTGTCATCTGTATAGATAGAGACACAAGCATCTGCAGCACCAGCTGCAAGCAGCACTT
>JAESVK010000169.1:82662-105742 GCA_017140935.1 Hamamelis virginiana
CATGGACATATAGTAGAAATAATTGGTAAAAATGGGGTGTCCACAGAGTGGTAACCCGTGAAGCCCCCCATATATCACTGTGAATAATTGAAAATGGTTCAGAAGGTTGATAGGGTTGTGGAGGGAACGAAGTATGATGATGTTTTGCCAATTCACAAGTTTCACATTGAAATGAAGAAGGATTTTTATTGACGAATAAACTGGGAAACATAGTCTTTAAATAATGAAAACTAGGATGTCCTAATCTAAAATGCCATAACATAACTTTATTTTCACTAGAAACAGAAATAGAATTGAAACAAGTGTCCTGGGCTTGTCTTTTTAATTCGGATCCATCTTCAAAAAAATAAAGGCCACCCCGTTGTCTAGCACTGCCAATCGTCTTCCCCATGTCCAATTCCTGTAACTCACAATGAGACGAGAAAAAAAGAGCTTGACATTTAAGATCACGGATTAGCTTGCCAACAGATAAGAGATTACATGACAAGTTAGGAACATGAAGGACATCTTGCAAGTTAATGGAAGGAGAAATAGCAATTGAACCTTTTTCAGCAATTGCTTAAAGAGATCCATCAGCTATTTTAATTTTTTGATTTCCTCCACAAGGGTTATATGATACAAACTATTTTGCAGATCCTGTTATGTGGTCTGTAGCACCAGAATCTATAATGCAAGGTTGACTAGAGTTGAAATTGACACTTACAAGAGCAGCAGTGAAGTAATTACCTTTTTGAGCTAGGGAACACGAGGGAGAGGAATTTACTGACACATTTGAGGATTGAAGAAGTTTGCACAGGACATCCATTTGTTCCTTTGTGAACGGATGCCTTTCTGAAGAAGGTTGCAGGCCTGGATCTTCGTTTGAGACTTGAAGTGCTCGACCTTCTCCCTTTTTCTTCCAATTTAGGGGCTTTCCATGGAGCTTCCAGCATGTCTCACGTGTGTGCCACGGTTTCTTGCAATGATCGCACCATGGCCTCTTGGAATTTCTCCTGTCTCCATCAAAGTCGGGCCCTCTTGAGATTAGAGCCGAGGATTCAGGGTCCTGAATTGGTGTGATGTCTTGATTTTTCATCATTACACGCCTCCTTGCCTCTTCTCGTCTCACTTCAGCGAAGACTTCACGAATGCTTGGAAGAGGCTTTCGGCCTAAAATCCGACCTCGCACCTCATCCAATTCCCTGTTAATTCCTGCGAGAAACATGTAAACTCGGTCATTTTCCTCCCTTTTCTGTAAGAGTTGTACGTTGTCTTTGGAGCAGTCCCACTTGTCGTCGTAACAGAGGTCAAGTTTTTGCCACAACGTCAGCATCTCATTGTAGTAGGTGGTTAGGTCCCGATCTCCTTGCTTGTTGTTCCACAGTTGAGTTTTGAGTGCAAAAATCTGTGAAGAATTCTCCAAGTCTGAGTAAGTGTCACGGACTGCCTCCCACACATCCTTGGCCGTCAGCATGAATAAAAACGGCTTGCCAATAGCTGGCTCCATCGAGTTTGTGAGCCATGCAATAACCATGGAGTTTTCAGATCTCCATGACTTGTATTTGGCATCATTCTCTGCTGGTTTCTGTATTTCACCAGTCAAATGACCAAGTTTTCCCTTTCCGTCGATCACGAGTTTCACCGTCTGCGCCCACTCTAGGTAATTCTTACCATTTAACCTCGCTGTCAATTGGAATGTGTTGCTGACTGTAGAAGATAAAGAAAGGGCTGTAGTACAATCAACAGTATCTCCTGAGCCTTTAATGGCTCCTGTCATGGCCATCTTCACCATAGACTGGTGCGTCTTAAGCAGAGGCAGCCCTAGGATGGTATTGCTCTTATACCATGTAAGCGTGAATGGAGAGAAAAATTGATTCTCTTCTTGAATTAATTAAAATAATACTAACATATGTACAATATATATAGACTAGACTAGCAGGAGAAGAGATTCTGCCACATATATCTCAACTCCTCTGATAACAAGAAAACAGAAAAATCTTATCCTATCTAAATAACAGAATCCTAGAATATCTAACAATATCCTATATCCAGATTTTATTATTTGAATTTAAATAAAACAGAATCTTATCCTAACTAACTCTTATCTTTCGACAATAACAAACCATATTCACATAGGGCACATTAGGATTGCATAAGCCTCATGGATGCTTCAAGCAAAGTTGATTCTTTATTGAGGCTCAAAACCTGTTTCTTATAAGCATGAATATAATATGAAGATTGTAGAAGAAACATATGATAAAAGATCAACAAGGATTTAGCCAATGAAAACTTGGAGAAGCCATTTAGAAACTTGACATATATGCAATATGTTCAACTAAGTTATTTGCATGTATAATCATACTTCAATGTTTGTTATCATCAAAATTATACAAGGTAGCAAAAACACATTTACCAATAATGGATTGAAGCCATATGGCTAACACAAAGAAATAAAATATTGTTGTTGAGAGATAGTTACAAATCTTATTTAATTTCATCATCGTCCTTCCATGTTCTTTTCCCATTCTTCATTTCATTTATATTAATGGGGCAAATGTCATGTTTACTGGGTAAGTTCATAAGCATTTGTTGAAGCTGTGTAGGTCTCTTATAACCATATTTATTGAAGTTATTATCCTTGTCATTTGAGATTTTGATTTAAATAGCTTTTTAAAGTCATTTACTAACTACGCTCTGATTCTAACTTGCAATGACCCGTTTTCCCTCCTTTGGCCTGTGCCATTCCTTTTGTTTTTCAGCATTTCTACGAGTGCATAATCTGTAATGACGGCGGCGATCTTCTTTGCTGTGATACATGTCCGTGTACGTATCACCTACAGTGCCTTAGTCACCTCTTGAGCTATGACATTTCTCATACTGTCTTATCTTTAAACACCAAGAAGAAATTAAGCTTCTCTACAAATGCACCTGCAGATATAAAATCAAGCTCTTTTGTGGATGAGGTATGTGTTAAATTTGACATTCCTTCAGGCCTAGAGACAGAGTTCTTGCTATGGTCAGTTTTGCTAATTAAGGAATTCCAACTCAACTTACATTATGAATCTTAAAGGTTCTCATCAATTCAATTCAATTCAACAAAGCCTCATCCTAAATAAATTTAGGCTTTATTGTGCTTGTAATAATTGTTTTATTGATACCCATAAAACTAGAAAATGGCTTCTTCTTCTTCTTTTTTTTTTTTCCTTTTGAAACTGGGGGTTAGGATGGGGGTAGTGGGGGCGGGGGATCGAGTGGCAGAAAGATAGGTTGCTGTAGGATGGCCCTTAACCTGTCAACTCTTTAACCATTTTTTCAATTCTTCTTCTCACTCCCACATAAATATCTCAGACATGTGGATGAGGTTGTTAGAATACTGTATCATTGAATTTCATATTAATTGCAACGGCTGAATACCACATATGATTTGAATTAGTTGATTTAATTCATTTATCATCCTCCTTGTGTAATGTTTTCAATAAAAACTTCTTCTGAACCAAAACTAATCCTTTTTCCTAGATGTCCTTTTTGAGAACAAAAGAGTGACCATACAAAGAGGATGTCCATCTTTCTCTCTCTCTCTCTCTCATGAATACAAATTAGGTACCATTGTTGAGTCATAAAATAGGTTTTTCTTTTTCTGAAGTGTACGAGTGGCATAATGGTGACATATAGGCCATTCATGGTATGTGTGTCAGTGTGTGTGTGTGTTAATCATTTCATTTAATATATAGTGGGAGTACTATATATACATATACATATGTGTGTGTGTGTCTATATACACACACACACACACACACACACACACACACACATATGTATATGTATATATAGTACACCCACGCATGTGTTAAATGAAATGATTAACCACCTTGTAGTATGGAATGATTTAATCATCTCAATGTCGATGTTAAGTAGTATATTATTCTATTACTTCTGCTCCTTTACTAGAATGATTAGAGCAACCTCAACGCCATTGTTGCCTCAATGTGGTTGGACTCTATAAATTTAAACGTGTAATGCCACCTTTTAGGGATGAACTCTAAATGTCAATGTCGCAAGTTGCTGTTTTATTGTATGAAAGGATCATAGAGGTCAGATGATTACATTTGTTCCAGCCAAGTTTGTTGTTTAGGTTATTTGTTTGGGGAAGAGAGTTATAAGAGTGAACTTCAATTGGTGCAAAGCTGACGATGTGTACCCATTTATCAACCTAGGTTTACAAATTGACAACTGAAATGTGTGTGTGTGTGTGTGTGTGTGTGTTATGTGATTCACCACTAAAACTATGAAAGGATAATTGTGTTTTTCCCTTTCTTATCTAGTATATATTTTTGCTTTTGTCTGGCATGGAATTCTTATGTATTGGAAACTCTCCTTTTTTACCCAATTATTTTCCTTGATTCCGGTATGTAGCCCTATCATTGCTTCTAGAATACAGTGTCAAAAATATTTTGTGTAACATTCCATATGGGAAAGACTAGTTTCAATCATTCACGGATTAGTTTTGGACTTTGGCCACTAACTTCTCAAGTTTAGTTGTTCTTGTTTCTATTATTGTCATTATCATTATCATTATATATATTTTTCTCATTAATGATGTTGGTGTTTTGCGATGTAGAATCTTCCTGCAGACTCATTTCACTCATTGCATGAGTTAGGTGAAGGAGGTCAAATAGAGAAAACAATGACATCTGAAGACAATGTTCTCGGTGAAGAGCAACAGGTAAGCAGGTTCTTTAGAATTGAAATTTTTAGAACTACTCATTGCTTTTATATATATATTGGTATTGTACTGGAACAAACAAGGTATCTTAGATCTCTCATAATATGCTCTGTCTTTTATTTGTTTACAGAGAGCTGTTGACCAAATTGACAGTGGAAAAAGAACTCAGATGTATACCAAAGTGAATGAAACAAAAGTTTACAAAAGATGCACGAGCAGGAGATCTGTAAGAAAAGAATGCATTGATATAGATTTTATCAGGGTTCGTGGTTCTTCAAACATCATTAATGAATTCTGGGATGAATCTGCTGCATCTACTTCAAGATTGCTCAACTGTTTAAACCTAGTCTAGGCTCATGTGTATTCATCATGTTTCTTGGATAAATTGTGACATTCTTAGAATTTAAAACTTCATCAAATCATTTTAAAGCAATTGAAATTGGGATATGACATGGTTGAAGTTGGGTTAATTTTGAGATAGATTGAAATCATCAAATCGAATCTGAGTTTTTGTAACTACTTTGAATTTTTATCAACCAAATTCTGGAACTTTCATTAATCGATTTCTTTTGTCTGCCTAATTTTGCCACTTATCTTTTTTGATAGTGTTCGTTTATTTATGCTTCTCAATCTAATATCTTCTTCTTTGGTATTTTGTGCATCAAATGCTTCTGCCTCATCAGCCTGACCAACCAATAGAACAAAATGAAAAGCCAACAGAAGAGCATGCGGGAACACAGGTATTTCCTTCTGTGGCTGATGATATTTGTGCGCGCCGGTCTCGAGAAAATGAACATGACCAACTTTTGCTTGAGAGGTTAGGAATCACTCCTTGTTGCTATTTTTTCTGTTTTCAATAGTAACACTAGCAGAGTCACTGTTAGTCTTTGATACCTCCTTTTAATATCTAATAGAATGTCCTGAAAGCAACAGTAGTTATAGAAGTTTTCAATAGTGATGGAAACCAAGCAAAAGGCAGTTTTAATTCACTAAAGATTGGTGCTTGCGTTAAGTTGACATCAATTTCACAAAAGAGTAAAAGTTTTGACATGAGAAACTGGTGAAGAAGCTCCATGATATGTTACATGCAAAATGCCAAAAAGAGGGGTAAAAGGGGCTGGACTAAGTTGTAATCATTTTTTGAGAACTTTTTAATGAGCCAGAAATGAGAAAACTGAAACAATACGAGTACTAGGAAAAGGAATTGATAATGGGCTTAGTTCACCTAGCAGAATTAGGTACTCAGAGTGGAATGCTTGGCCTCTGATATTGGTGAGTGAATTCTTACCAATTAAGTGATTTAATAGTCACACAATTGTTTCTGCTGGTAGGCAGCCAGCAAAGCTTCTTGGTTCCATATTTTAGAATATAAAGTGTCACATACACTAAAAGGAAGGGAAATGACAGCCTTTTGTATTTCTAAACACTAAAATTAAAATCAGTATATAATCTCAATTAACTCCTCGCTCCTCACCTAGAGTGGATATTACAGAATGGGCAATTTTAGATATTCTATTTGCTGAATAGTGAAGACATTTTGATGTGGATCATGATGCACGATTAGTTATTACTTAATGTTCTTTTTGTTAGGTTATTTTATTTGGTTGTAATTTCTTTTTATTAGTTTCCTTGTGGAAGTAGGATTGTTTTCTATCTTTTATTAGTTTCTATCTTTTATTAGTTTCCTTGTAGAAGTAGGATTGTTTTCTATATAAAGGGAGTAAATCCTTTATTTTTGGTAGACTTGATGATTAATGAATTTTCTCCCTAATATTCTGAGTTTTCTTTCTCTTTCTCTCTAATATTCTGATTTCTCTCTATTTCTCTCTCTTTTCCTCTATTTCTTTTCTTGGTATTCAAGTCTCATCAATTGGTATCAGAGCATAATCACGTTCTAACCCAAAAAATAAAAATAAAAATTGCAAAGCCTATTGAACTCGCCCATCTTTCTTCCTGCCCCTGTGCGTCTATATATATATATATCGACCCGCGCCCCCCACACTACCAGAAATATTACCCCACGACTGTCCACCGTACCAAACCACCCCAAAACATCTCCCCAGTCGCCAAACCACCGCCGGAAGAAAAAACGTTGCTGGAAAATAGCCCACGCGTTGTCACGCGAGACCAGCGTTTCGGCGCATGAGATCCACGCGCCTCACACCTTATCTCCATCAGCTTGGCTTATTTGCATCGGCTCGGCTCCACTTTTCGGCTCAGCTCGGCTCCGACCCGGGTACTTGACCCGTTAACCTGAAGATTTGACTTGTTGACCCGACCCGGTCAACCTTTGACCGTTGACCTTTGTCCTGCCCGGTCAACTTTTGACTGCCACGTGTCGATTGCTTTTCTGTAAATTACAGCTTGGCCCTCACTTTCTGGAAATTACAGTTTGACCCCTCAACTTTCTGGAAATTACATTTGGCCCCCCAGCTTTCTGGAAATTACGTTTTGACCCCTTAATTTTTCGACGCCCCGGTTCCGATTTTGCAGTCCATTTGAGTCAATTCAGCCTCCACAGTGGAGTTTTACACATCATTGCGCCTCGGTGAACGGTACAAATCTCCTTTTCATTGAAAATTTTTGGGTTTTATTTCAATTAGTTGGTAGCTTATTAAATTTGTGTAAGGTCTTCTTGTCATCTTTTCTTTATTGTTTCTTTTCCTTTTTCAAACTCTAGGCCACCTTTCTGATATATTTCACACACTCATTGCATTCTCATTCCCTACTTCACCTCTTTAATACTTAGGCACGCAACTTGCATTTTTTTTCTTCATTTTATTTCAGTTTTCTTAAATGTTCATTCGTGGTAATTTGTCTTTCTAATTTAGGTTATTTAAGACGTGTCAGCATTTCACCACCTATTCACATTCACCACCCATTCACATATCCACCCCACCTTTATTGCCTTTCACCATGACTTTGACTAACCGCTGCTTAGCCCTAGAGCAAGACATGACCAATGTCCAGCAGGACATAGCCACTTTGAAAGAGTCTTTTACCATATTTGATTGTGAGACTAAGATTGAGTTTACCACACTCCGTGAGTCCATCACTGCACTTAGGGAGGAGTTAGCCCAGTCTAGAGGTCAGGGTAGAGTTTCTGACCCTGGGGATGTTGCCAATGATCCCCCAATCGTTCAACAACCCAATGGGCAGCCCACGGATCCTCAAGCAGGAATCCTTCCCCTCCCTAACCACTTTAGACAAATCCCAGTCCCTAGGCAACATGTAGAGGACTTTGGTCCTCCTGCTGATCCATTTGAGGATGATTTAGACTATGATTATAGGCCGAGAGGACACCAGGGTAGATATCAGGATGCCTAGCATAGACAGCTTAGGAATTTCCATGACGAGCCTAGAGATATCACCACGAGGGTGAAACTCGAAGCTCCTAGTTTTGATGGTAGGACTGATCCTATTGTCTTCTTAGATTGGCTGAATGATATCGAGGAGTACTGTGACTGGTATAGGATGATTGACCTATAGCGTGTTCGCTTTGCGATGATGAAATTGAGAGGCAATGCCAAATGTTATTGGCAGGGTGTATTGCGTAAATTAAAGCGATTAGGAGAAGGTCCTATAGTCACCTGGGCTGAGATGAGACGAAGGTTAAAGGAGAAGTATCTTCCCTCTTCCCATAGAAATACTTTGTTAGAGCAGTGGCATAATCTAAGACAGGGCACCGCCAGTGTTGAGGATTACACATCGCGTTTTGAGGGTCTTATGGGAAGGTATGAGATAGAGGAAGATCCTTTGGTGACTCTCTCTAAATATGTCAATGGGTTAAGATTGGATGTCAAGAGAGAAGTCACCTTACACTCTCCTGATAGCTTAAAGGAGGCCTATAACAAGGCAAGACATAGAGAAATTCCTTCGGGTTCCTAACCCAAGGCATTTAACTTCTCCAGTTGAGGAGTCTCGTCAGTTCAGTCCCCACTTCAGTGTGTTCCTTCAAGGGGGGTACCCAACCTAATCTAGGACCTAGCACTTCTAGGGAAAAAAAGGTAGTCGGTACTAACAGTCGCCCAAGTGGCTCTGCTATTAAGTGTTTTCACTGCCACAACAAGGGTCACATCGCTGCCCATTGTCCCCATCTCACTATCGTTCTTGATCAGGAATCCGATGACCCTTCTGCTTTCGAAGATTATACCCCTCCTGAGGGTACTTCCGATGCTGAGAGGGATCTCGAGCTTGATGATGAGCCGAAACATTCCCATCTCGCTGTTATACGGTGCATCCTATCTACTCCTTTAGGGGAGGATGATTGGAAACGCACGAACATCTTTCACACCTTTGTCACATGTGGGGATAAAGTTTGTAAGGTTGTGATTGATGGCGGAAGTACTATGAATGTGGTCTCCACAGCCGTCAGCCGGTGTAGCTAGAATGAAGTTAAAGCTCGAACCCCGCCCTCAGCCTTATAGGGTAGCTTGGGTCGATAAGATTTCTTTACCGATTTCAGAGAGGTGTCTGGTTCCTCTTCAGATGGGAGACTATTCTGATAGGATTTGGTGTGATGTCCTCCCTATGGATGTCGCCCATATTTTGCTTGGTCGTCCTTGGCCTTTTGACTTGGATGTGACCAACAACGGGAGGGATAATTCATATATTTTTAAGCATAACGGGTGTTTACAAATGAAACTGAGGAGGTCCTTGCAATCGTGAGGACTGCCGTGAAATGACGGTCTCGGACACGTGGAGCTATATATTTTGGATGACGAAGATGGATAGAAAGGGGAACATAATAGGTTTAGGTGATCGACTTCAAGATACGACCTAGGGGTTATCCCTCACGACATTGACCGCAAAATCGCAGGAATAACTCCAGCAATAAAGTCCTCTCCCTTCTTATCCGGGTTGTTGAGATCCTTTAATGAGATTAACACCCTCCCTTTTATAGGAGAAGAATGACGGGTACAGGAGGGGTCAAATCATTGACAGAAAGGCCGGGCAGCAGCCAAATGGATGCCCTGGCTCTCTGCCATTTCCTAATCATGAAAATAGGCATATGATTTGACCGGTTCTGTACGGCAGGTGCCGCCGCCCTAGGTCTTGACACAATAATGCTCGACCTAGGCCCTGTAATGACGGCCATAGCCCACATTGTAGGCGCACACACTGCCCAAGGCAGCAGGTCAATATATGAAGGGAGAGAGAGAGATATTGTATTGCCCATGTGTCGTATCTTGGATCACTAAACTAACCTGGTCAAGACGAAGGGGCGACCCTGCCTCCCTGCGAGGGCGTCCCTTCGTTTTGACGACCTTCTGTCCCAACCGCCAGTCCAATCCCCCATATTTCGACCCCGTACCGGTAAAAGGCTGTGAAGCCTCCTATGGCCGGTATACATATATATATATAATTATGCATGCGTAGGAAGAAAGGGAAGGAGACGAATGCTGACAGCATCTTGTCGCCCTTGTCCGTGGGCAGTAAGGTCGGCGGAGATCGCCTTTCGCTCTACCTTGTTTAAAAGGTAGGCCGAGAGAACACCTCCGTCGTGGAGCCCTCCTTGGCATCCCCTTCGACTCCATCCAGTAAAAGGAGTAGGCTCAAGTGCAACCATTCTAGAGGGGAAGGGGGGAGGGGTCCTAGGACCACGACCTTGCTAGATAAGGTCATGATCGAAGGGATGCGCTCCCCTTCCCGAGAGGATCGACGACTGAGGTCGTTCGTCCGATTTCTTTTATCAACAACAGGAAACCCAAGGTTAAGAATCCTGCCAAATCGTCTCCCACGAGTAGAAATCCCAAGGTTAAGAATCCTTCCCAATCTCCTGTTAAGAACCATATCCATGTCCTCTCCCGAAAGGAGTTTGTGCGGGAAGGACAAGAGTCTGGCATAGCTTTGGCGCCTGTAGTCCAACAGTTACTTCCGGTTTCTTTAGAAAATGTTGTTGAATCTCCTCTTGAGGTCATTACCTTATTAGAGGACTTTAGAGATGTTATACCGGATGAGTTGCCACCTATGAGGGATATCCAGCGTGCCATAGATTTTGTCCCTAGGTCTCAGTTATCTAATAGGGTTATGGGAATTTATTTAGGCGCTTTGTAGGGGAGCGTCCTGTGAATTGAGACTTAATTTTACCGATTGCGGAGTTTGCATATACTGGATCTATTAATCGATCAACTAGTAAGAGTCCTTTTTAAATTGTCTGTAACTTTTTCCCTCGCCAACCCTTTGCCACTGTTTCCCTTTCCACGACTACCGTCCTTTCATTTTTGCTGATCTTTTTGCCTAGCACATTCGTGATCTCCATGCTGACATTTGTCAAAAAATTACTTTGAATAATGAACAGAACAAATCAGCTGCTAATGTTCATCATAGGCAACTGGATTTTAATGAAGGAGCATATGTTATGGTGCGTATCCACCTTGTTCGTTATCCTAAACACTCCTTCAAAGAGTTGCATGCCCGAACCACAGGACCATTTTGTATCATTCGTAAGTTGGGATCTAATGCTTATTTAATTGACTTACCATCTGATATGAATTTTAATCATGTTTTCAATGTTGGAGATTTGTTTCCTTCTCGAGGCACTTTTGAGCCTCCTACTGTGCCAGGTTTGTCTACAGGTGGTTCTAGTTTCTCTCCTACCGCAGCTCCGGTGTCCGTTATCCCACGTTTTCCACTTCCACGCACCATTCAGATTGGCGATTTTATAGATGCTCATATTATTCTGTTACATGGTGGTCCTTACCAACGGTATCTTGTCCACTGGAGGGATCGTCCTGGCATTGCGGATACTTAGATTACGGAAGATGAATGTCGGCGTCTTGCTCCTGCTCTTTTGGAGGTTTACCAACATTCTAACTCTTCGGAGGAGAGTTTTTCTCAGCCGGGGGGAATTGATGTGGAACATGATGCACGATTAGTTATTACTTAATGTTATTTTTAGTTAGGTTATTTTATTTGGTTGTAATTTCTTTTTATTAGTTTCCTTGTGGAAGTAGGATTGTTTTCTATCTTTTATTAGTTTCTATCTTTTATTAGTTTCCTTGTAGAAGTAGGATTGTTTTCTATATAAAGGGAGTAAACCCTTTATTTTTGGTAGACTTGATGATTAATGAATTTTCTCCATAATATTCTGAGTTTTCTCTCTCTTTCTCTCTAATATTCTGATTCTCTATTTCTTTCTCTCTATTTCTCTATCTTTTCCTCTTTTTCTTTTCTTGGTATTCAAGTCTCCATCACATTTACTAACAAACAAATAACTAATTTAATCGATATCAAAAGTAAATTCTGTAAGACTTCTATAAGAAATAGTAAAAAATAAAAAATTTCTACAACTGTAAGTAACCTAATTTTCGACAACTTATGACTCACGAAAACTCATGCTTTTGGACCAAAAACAAGGATCCTCATCTTTAGTTGGTCTGTGGTTTCCCCTCTGTTTATGAGGGTTTTAAGATAGATCTTGTAAAATGACAGGGACATTGTGACTGATAGCTGGGTTTGCTCTGTTTTTGTAAAACTCCTATTTCCTTATTTTTTATTTTAAAATTATTTTTTAAAAAAAAAAATAAAAAAAAAAAAAAAAAAGCTTGTTCCAGTTGCATATTTTTGGGCTCACCAGAAAGCTAATTTCAAGAAAATTCGACTGAAACCATAATCAAGGCAATTTGTCGCAGTACAGAACATATTCACAAGGCCATGTTGTAATAGCATTTGCCTTGCCACGAGCCTCCACACCACCTAGTGCTTACCTGCAAAGTATAATCACTGTCATCTGCATCATTTTCCTTCAGTTGGAGAAAATTAGACCTGAAATTTTAGTCTTGTAAGATTGATGCAATTTGCAAATTGCAGAATGGAAGAAAGCTAGCTAAATATTAATATAGCTGTCAAGCAGGCGTCTTTTTATTTGATTCGATAAATAAACTACTCATTACCCCCCACCCCACCCTTCTTTAAAACACACACATACAAAGTTTTATTAAGAGATACGAATAGCAAAGATTTGAGGACATGCATGGAGAATGAAACTTTTTTTTTTTTGTGAATTTGAAACTCTGGATTTGCCTTTACATTGTATAATTAGGCATTAGGATAAATAAATGTTATTATCTTTGGTTATTAATGTAATTATGTAACCACACGTACATGTGTCTTATCGTTTCGAATTAAAAGTTATCTACTTATGTTATGGCAAAAAGGTTTACACATGTAATGCATTAATGCCTCTATTTATGGTTGTCTACTGCAAAGCTTGGCATAGTACAAGTGTCAAAATTTGAAATGGTTATGAGGTGTTAGATTCTGCACAATCTGAAAATAGTATTCATGGCTCAACCATATGACTAAATATTATACTAAAAATTGATTTCTTAAAAAAGGTAAAAACACAGTGTGTGTGTGTATATATATATATATATATATATATATATATATATATATATATATATCATTCCCGATCTTGTGCATACACATGTTGACTTTAGTTTTGGCTTTAACTAGTTGTGGGATATGTATTTTTAAAAGCTGACTGTTGGATTATATACTCTTCTTGTGGATGTCATGCATGCAAAAAATCACTGTCATCTGATGTCACTTGTCAGCATCTCAAAAGACAGATTATGTATGACAGTGAAAACTCTCATAGTTTTTCACAGTGACATTTATGAGAAACTGACCGTTGGATTACTGTGATTTTTGGCATGCATAAAAATAGTAGTTAATCCAACAGTCAGGTTTTCAAATTTCGTATCCCACAACTACTTATTAGCCTCAGGCTTACTTTAGCTAAAGTAAGCATATGCTGATAGGATCATTTCTAATATATGTATATAAAATTTTATGAATTATCTCATAAGTTGAACAGACAAATGCACGAGTTGACCTTCAAGTTCTATGAATCGTCTCATAAGTTGATCGAACAGACAAATCTGGAAGTAGTCCTAATATTCTGAATTTTTTTTTGCCTATAAACTTGTATTGGAAAGCTAGTTTTATGCTCTAACAAAAAGTTTCAAATGTTGTGTGCAAAAAAAAAAAAAAAGGCAGGACTCTAGGACAAGTTCCAATGAAGGGCAACGACAAGGTCATTCAGGTAAGTACATGCTCATGGCATAGGCTGTGGAGTAGTTTTATACTTTTATTTGTATTGAAGTGCTTTCTACTCCCTCTTGATAATTGTTATCGTCAATATGCCAAAGCAGAATGCTAATGAAGAGAGGGAACCACAGCTGAAACTGGACATGAAATATACAGAAGCAGGCCGAGTCCATAAAGAAAAGTTGTGAGCTCAAAATTTAATGTAAAGCTTGTTGTGCTTTTACTGGGTTAATATGCACATTTTTCTGATTAATTTTGTGCACACAAAAAAAAAAAAAAAAAAGGAATGTCAGACATTTTCCAATGAAGGACAACAACAAGATCATTCAGGTAAGTACATGCTCATGGAATAGGCTGTGGAGTAGTTTTATTTGTATTGAAGTGCTTTCTACTCCCTCTTAATAATTGTAATCATCATTATGTCAAAGCAGAATGCTAATGAAGAGAGGGAACCACAGCTGAAATTGGACTTGAACTATACAGAAGCAGGCCGAGCCCATAAAGAAAAGTTGTGAGTTCAAAATTTAATGTAAAGCTGGTTGTGCTTCTACTGGGTTAATATGCACATTTTTCTGATTAATTTCTTTGAACAGTGTTAAGCTTCGTGCGAGACAAAAGAAAAGGCTTGGTCTGAGAGATACAAGTCAGGGAATCTGTCGAATGTCCAGACTGGTTGGACCTGAACCACTCATTCAAATTGTTACAGCCATTGCATCTGCTCGAGAGAAGGCTTTAGCTAATTGCTTGAATGTTTACAAATCACATAAGCCAATTACGACACCAAATAGAGAGACTGACTTGAAGCTGAGCATAGGCATCCTTCAAATGATGGTTATGATGGTACATGTAATTTTCAGGACCTTTCCATTCTATCTCACAGTAAAAGACCACATCAAAGGCCCAAAAAAGCCAACGGGCAATTACCAGATTTGCCATCCCATCAGGCATTGGATGCTGGACATTCTGTGAATGGACTACAGACTGCCATCCCTGGTGATTCATTATATGTCCCGGTACACACATTTTCTCTCCATTTTAATTTTTGGGAGTCCCTTGCTAAGGCGAGATTTTCTGGATTCTGACATATTTAGTTTTATCTTTGCATGCTACAATAGAATCTGTATTTTATTTGCAGTATCCCTCCACAGGGCCACAAGGAAGTCAAACACCATCAAGGTTATTGTTGAATAAAGATTTTGATAACATGATGATCAACTCAAGTGAAGGTCGGATATCGGTAGATGCATGGTTTGAAGAAGAACTTGATGCTCTTTGGATTGGAGTTCGTAGATATGGGCAGGGGAATCGGGAGGCCATGCTCAGTGACCCCACACTGAATTTTTCGAAGTGTAAAACTTCAGAAGATCTATCCAGCAGGTGGAAGAAGGAGAGACTCAAAATCTTGAACAGTGACGATTTTCCTGGTCAAAAATCAATGAACTCTCTTCATCCTGGTACCTTCGAGGGATTGATGTCACGGGTATCAAGTGGGAGTAGATGTAATGATGTCACGACTGAAAAAATTTTGCCCCCAAAAGTTCAAACTCATTTGACAGGCAAACCGTTGTGTTTTGGCAATGCAACAGAAAGAAGTTTGGTTTTGTCGCATCCTGTTCCCTCTATGAAATCTGAAAATTTAACCTCAAATAAGTATGTACTTTCTTCAAACATTCTTCCTCACAGGCCTCAGGAACCAGTCTGTGTTCCTGAAAGGCGGTCACAAGTTGTCTTGGCACCGGCAGTTTCAGGAGGAGGTCATCGTCATCCAACTAATCTGAGGGATCATAAGAAGATGTGTAGGTTGCCAATGCCATTGCAATCATCACCAGTTACAGCAGAAGCCAGCAAAAGCTTTTGTTCAGGAATCCCTTCGATCACACCCAATTTCAACCAGCCATCTTCCGAGGACCAGCAACCTTTGGGTGGAGAACAGGGGGCTAGGCAAAACCTGTTCCTGGGTGGTTCAATTCAGCTTCCCAAGGTTGGAATGGACCAGAATGAAAGTAGCAAGTCTAGCGATACTGAATCAGATCCTTCTTTGATGGAGAGGCATGAAGGGATGGAAATATCTTCTGAGGGAACTTTGTCAGACTGAGACATTATATATAAATTGAACAAAAAATACTAGCAACAGCATTGACAAGAAGTTGATGGCTCTTGAAGGGGAGATAAAAGGGAATGCAGACTTTGAATGGGCTTAAAGCTCATCCTTTTCTAAGGCATGTAGGCTTGGTCTTTTGGTCAATTGTGGAAGCACTTTTCATTTTCATTTTCATTCTAGCAAAGTAATAGGAATGCAATACATTATTTATAAAATGGGGGAGATTTATTGGATTGGATTATGGATGGAAACAGTTTTATGGCCTCATGATCAATTATGGTTTGCAAGCCATTCATCATTGGAAAGTTTAAGGACCTTATCTTGCCTTCTTTTGATGTTTTATTAGATAGGTTGAAATAGGGAGATGTCCAAGTGCAAGTTCAGTGTTGATAAGACAAGCTCAGATCCTCATGCACAATCTCAGGTTACTGACAGTTTATTTTTTTCAAACATTTTATTGGGGACTGGTGCTAATCTTCTTCCTAGACAAGAAGAGATTTCAGCTTGTCCTTCAATTCTGAACTGCTAAAGTGCTAACCTCTGAGACTTACTTTTTTGTAGTATAATGGTAGAAGTCTCGGGTTATCAAGAGCGATTGCACAAGATATGGTAAAATTTAGAGATGCTATATTAATTGTCGGAGATGCTTTAATCGAACAGATTGTGGGAGATGCTTTAATCGAACGGTCGGGTGGGTATACCTATTATATATTGAGGGACAAAACTTGTTACTTTTGAAAAATGAATAATAACATTATAGTTTGAATATAAAAAGAAAAACGCTGAATTCCCTAAAATTCTTTAGAAAAGTGTCTCCACTAACTTGGTGAAAAGGATGGAAAAAAATAGAAATGATAAAAATCTCAAAACACTAAATATTGTAAATAAATGGAAAAGATTTTAGTATAATTATATAGACATAGATATTCGGGGCGGGGCGGGTGGACATATCCCATTCCCGGCCCAAACCTTATAGGGTTTTTAATTTTTTTTCCAAATCCTATAGGATTTTCAAATCTATTTCTCAAACCTTTCCCAATAGGGGCAGGTTATCCTTTTAACCCATCCCATTGACATCCCTAGTTTGGAGTTCTGTCTATTCAAGAATGAATTGCCAAATAAAGCTAAGAAAATGATTTCATAGGGAAGAGGAATTATGGGCAAATTTTGATCAATTAGTGTCATAAATAAATTAGTAAAGAAAAATGGGCAAATAGAATGGTACTGTGGCATCACTGGATTCAGACTCAGTAATAACTAAATACAGTTGACACTGTAACCCAATATACATATGGATTTCAACTTAAGCAGTATTCAACATAAATAAAGATATATATGCACTTCATAAATTAAACCACAAGTCAAGCTTGACCAGAACACATTTATTTGCTGAGAAACCAGGGGAAAATAAAAGAAAGGTAAAATTGAAACATTATCAGGAAAAATGAAACAGTGAACTTAATAAATCATGCGTTTGGTTCTTGGGAATAATAAAGGAAGAAAAGAAAGTGCTTATATTTTGTCATTTTCCTTTCTTGCCCACATTTTTTTTCCCCGGAGAATCAAACAGGAACCTAAGACTTGTATGATTACTTGTTGAGCTCTTCATCTTCTTAGCAAACTAATCAGTTTAAATTGTGAAACTTCAACTTTTATTGTCCTTCTATTTTTCCCGGGTTTTCTAAGTAGTCAAACAGATGATAAGACTAAAACATTAAACCAACAACGAAAAGACGAACCGCACGGAATTATTGCAACGAGACAAACCAAAATATTAGAATTATGGTAGGTTGAGGCGTCAAATTTTCTTTAACATAATAAAAGAAAAAAATAATTAATCAAATAACCCTAATATTATAAGTCAAGTTCGATATGAGTCGCTTGAGTTAAGATTATGTCTCATAAAATGAAAGTTTTAACATCGAATGATAGCATTCTGATTTTTTGTTATGAACATAATTTGTAGATGGTTTTGACCATCATGGAAATTAGATTGGATTCAAATCTTAGTGAGAATATGTTTATAAATGTATCCTATGTAGAAAAAAATATATCAAATTCATAAAAGTTCCTACCCTTGTTGAGGGGACTATAGTATTACACTAGTATAAAAAAAAAGTGATTCATTACATAAAAAATAAAAAAATGATGATAATTCGATATTATTATGGCATCTCATACCATTTACTTTTTCTCTTACTTAAATTGAGTAAAAAGCTTGATTTGATATGGAGCTTTCAAATCATTTACTCAAATATTTACTCAAACACAACCAAATACGCTCATTGACCATTCTACCTGCTTTATTTGCACACTCAAACACAGCCTTATGTTTGGCCCTAGCTATTTAACCTATTTTTAATATTTCTCCTGCATCAAACATCTCCATTTCTACTTATGTTTGGAGAGAGAGAGAGAGAGAGAGAGAGAGAGAGAGAGAGAGAGATTAGTAGTAGAAGGGAAAGATCGAGCAAAAGGGGAAGATTCTGAGAATAGGATTTGATTTATTTCACTGCCCTAGCAGCAAAGACCAACAAATTTGAAGAATGAAATAGAGAAGGAGCTTCACACAACGGGAGACAGCACCGGCCACCATTAAGGAGAGAGGACCCTGAATGGAGGGAAAAGAAGAACCAAGATCAGACCAAAATATGACCATTGGAGGGTCACTTGAATTTTTTTAAGTCAAGCTCAATTTGGGTAAGAGTTTAAGTAAAACTCATTTTGGTATAAGTTTGAGTAAACGATTGGAGAATAGTTTTTGATCATTTTTATTCAAAATTTGAATTTGAGAAAGGATTTGAGTAAAGGATAGAGATGCCCTTAGTTCAGCTTCTTCTTCTTTTTTCTTTTTTTTTCCTTTTTTGCAAATTTAAGTATACTAGCATTGTAGCACGTGCGATACACGTAATAATTTTTTGATAAAAAAATAAAAAATAAAAAACTTCAATTTTGAGTGATCAATACAATTAAAATAAAGGAGAAATTGGTGAGAGGTCTTTCTCTATAAAAGTTTAATGCAAAAAGTCCTCCTAAAATTTCTTACCTTCTTAAGGTCCTAATTAAGATTTATTTCATGCGAAAAGTCCTAATTTTTAAAAATAATTTTCAAAATGACAAAACTACCCCTGACTGTATTTTTACTGTCCAATTTTCAGTATTTTTACTGTCCATTTTTTAGTATTTTTGCTATCCATTTTCAGTATTTTTACTGTCCATTTTCTACATTTTTACTGTCTATTTTCTGCATTTTTACTGTCTATTTTTTAGCATATTTACTTTCCATTTTCAGCCTTTTTACTGTCCATTATTTTAGTATTTTTACTGTCCATTTTTAGCTTTTTTACTGTGTTATAAACACAGTAAAAACACGATGAAAGAACACAGTAAAAACACATTGAACACAGTAAAAACACCTTGAAAATAGTAAAAACATCTTCAGCATTTTTACTGTCCATTTTTTAGCATTTTTATTGTCCATTTTTAGCATTTTTACTGTCCATTTTTAATATTTTTACTGTATTATAAACACAGTAAAAATATCATAAAAGAACACAGTAAAAACACCTTGAAGACAGTAAAAACACAGTCCTCAACTGGATTGATGGTAAGATGCAAATTCAACTGGATCACGGTCCTCAACTGGATATTACTGAGACTTGTCATTTATTACATTGCATCTCCTTCTAATCACTCTTTGATTTCCAGTTAGAATACCTGAAGAAGAGAGTTTCACAATTTGATTGTATGGCAGATCCGCGATCATCTCGACTTGCACATCGGTGCATGGAAGTATTGACTAGATTAACATCTCCAATTTGACTGTATATCGATGCAACAATATAGCACAGAAATTTATTAGACATATTCAAAGAAACAGAGTCCATGGATCTGTGACTGCAATCAAAAAATTGCTAGTGTAAAGGTGCCGACGTTGGAGCTCAAATCAGAAAATTGCTGCAATCAAAATTGCAAGTGTAAACTTGCGCAATTGGATCAATTGCGGTTATCTTTATGGAATCATGGACTCTTCACTTCTCAAAAGTCCACGCTTACTACACTTCAATGTCGTCTTCAACGCAATTCAACTCAACCAAACAAATCCTCTATATATATATATATATATATATATATGCTCGAAACCATTCACAGCACAAGAAGAAGAATCTCAGTTTCTGTAAATTTAAAAAAGCTTCTTTGAAGCTCTTCAACAATGGCGTTAAAAGTTCTTTAATTTTTGCCCTCGATACTGCGAAAACACAGTTTTACCACTTCAAGGCCATTATCAGATTGGCAACTCAGATCTGAGATTGTGAAGCCAAAAATGGTTCGATTGGATCTCAAATCTCAGATGTCGCCTCAGATGTCGCCGGCATGGTTCGATCTGGCTTACCTGATATCAACCTCCATTCAAACCTCCACGTAAAGAGAGAGAAGAGAGAAATAAAGAGGAAGAAAGAGGGATGAAAGAGAAAATGAAAGAAGAAAATGGTGAGGTCAAACATCCACACATAAAGAGAGAATATAGAAATGGTGAAAGAGAGAGGGAGGAGAGAGAAAAAGAAAAAAGAAAATAGTGAGGTGTGATCATGTCGAGAGAAAAGATATATTTGACGTACCGAGGGAAGTTTTGTCCGAAACACGGCAATAGGACTTTTCGCAGTAAAGAAGTATTAACGGGATTTATTCCATTATACTTTTCTAATGCAGGACTTCCGACCAATTTACCCTAAAATAAAATATTCAAAATTTTATTAAAATAATTAGAAAATTTTCATTTTTTTTTCTTGAAACTAAGAATTGTGAATTTTACAATATTTAATTATTTGAGAAATTAAGTATGATGTAGTGATGAATTAGTATTTATAAATATAAACTATACTAGAATAATTACTCAAATTATATTTGTTTTTTTCTTGAAAATAATAAATAAAGTGTGAATCATATAATATTTAATTTTTCGAGCAATTGAGTTCGATCTATAGATGTGTTAGTATTTATAAATAAATAAAAAACAATTGAATTAATAAGATTGATCGAGTTTTATGGGACCATGCTTGTAAAAGAATTTCAATCTAATTTATAATACTTTTGTTATGATTAATTAAATTTTATAGAGTTTGAGAATTTGAGTTTAATTCAAAAAGAATTACTGCATACTATTTATAAGTAATATTCAATCAATTAGAAAGGCCATATTGTTGAATATTTTCAAAATAAAAAGTTTTTAAAATGGGTTTTATGGGTTGGGCCCCAAGGGGTACCAAAGTTTTGTGAAGAGGGAGGACCTAAGAAAAATTGGGCTTGGACCCAAAACCACACGCGCCCGCCCAGTTCCGGGCCGGGTTGGGCAGTCTCAACTGTCGAGCTTACCCGGCGCGCGGATCCAAACAGTCAAAGCTGAACTGGTGCAACCAAATAGGCACAAGGCACGAATCCCTCTATAAATAAGGGTCCGTCCAGACCATTTGGGTATCCCATTCAGAATTGATATTCTTCTGAATCCTCTCTCTCTCTCTCTAGTGTTTCCAGTTTTGGGTTCTGGCTTTCATTCTGCGTTCCAATTACTGCAGAATTGAAACACATTGTCTTGGTTTAGTTGGGTTAAATCATAAGGGTATTCTGCTCTATTTTTGTTGGTGCATACGCAGATAGTGGATCTATAAATCAGCCTCATTTTATCCTAAGGCGAATTTGCTGTTAACCCGGTGCACACATTTGGTGGGGGCAAATATTGTCTTTAGGAAAGCGACATAGTAACGTGACTTGAGGCGTATATTCTATTTTGGAGTTTGGCAGGCTACACCAGATTCTACACATATTATTATGATTTTTGATTGGTGGAATTGTCTGGAACCATATCTATTTATTTACTTTTATAATTATATGGGATATTGTGGCCAATCAAAAGTTTTTTTAACATTCAAACTTATATATAAATATATATAGAGAGCTTCTAATATCAGGTGCACCTAATGCTTCTTGCATTAGGTGCTCTCTTGTAGAGCCATTTGCGATGAAAATTTTGAAAAACTGATCGTTGGATTAGATACTCCTATCATGTATGTTATGTCTGCCAAAAATCACAGTGATCTAACGGTTGGTTTTTGAAAAATGTAACTTTGAAAAACTGTGACTTTTTTGTTCTTTAAAATGTTATCATTTTTTCACAGTCAGTTTTCTTAGAAACCGACCGTTGGATCATTGTGATTTTTGGCATGCATGACATACATGATTGTGGTATCAAATCCAACGGTCAATTTTCTAAAATATGCACCGCAAGTGGCTGTACAATAGGTCACTTGATTTAAGAAGCATCAGGTGCATGTCATGCCTGCAAAAAATCATAGTGATCTGACGATTGGTTTTTGAAAAATGTCATTGTGAAAATATGCAACTTATTTGCAGTGTTATGAAACCCGGACCGAACCGGCCGATTCAGTTAAACCCCCTAAAACCCACTTGAGCCAAAAACCGACTTATTTGATGAAAACCGTTTGAACTGGCAGTTCAACCGGCAGGTTAACGGTTTTGTGAGCGGGTGAGATGAATCCGCCGGTTTTTTATCAAAATTAAAAATGACTTAAAATGACATAAATACCCCCAATTTATTTACAAACTCTTAAAGCCTAGAAGGTTAAAATAGTAATTTTCCTAAAAAATAAAACCCTAAAATTCTAAAACTATCTTACTCGGTCACTCCCTTTTCCTCAAATCACCGCCGCACAACCCCCTCAACCCTCAACCCTCACGGCCTCGCCTCACCTCACCACGACCCTCTCTCATCGGCCAACACTCCTGTTACGCACCAGTCACCGCTGCACTAGTGCACCACCGGCCTCACGGCCACGGCACGCCGACATCTCACAGCCTAGGACTAGAGAGCTTCATCTTCAAAACCCTGCTGTTGGTGGACTGCCTATTTCCATTGACTAGATTGGGACCAATTAAGGTGTATTTTTGCTACAGGGAGGCAAACCGTGTGCAGGCCCGGCCCTGGCTTGAAGCAATGGCTTAGGGCCCCCCAATTTTTGCAAAAAAAAAGGGCCCCAAAATCAGGTAGCAATAGGTAAGTGTAGACTGTGTAGTAGCAAAAAAAAAAAAAACCCACTATTTTTTAATTCAATTTAGGATTGGGCCTATTTTTTCACCAAAAAGAGTCGGCCTTAATTTTTATTTGTCTTTTAATTTAAAAAACCCCAATCCCACCTGACCCAATT
>JAESVK010000169.1:135742-184482 GCA_017140935.1 Hamamelis virginiana
TAACAACCAAGAATACTTAAAGGTTTTGGGTTTTGAGAGATTACTTGGCAAGGCCCTTGAGAGCCACATTGTCTCTGTCAAAGTAGGCGTACATGGCGTGGTACACATAAGAAACAGTGTATTCCACACTGTCACACAAGAAATGCAATTTAGCATGAAATAGAAGAAACCAGAAATGTAAACAGGAGATAAAAAGGAGAAAAAAGAATTTTATCTAAAGAGACTTGGAAACCCAAAGAAGATCTAATTCAGGGGAACAAAAGTTAAATAGATTAAATATGTGAAAATACATGAAGATGAAAACATCCATGGCATGATACAAGTAGGAAACAATGTATTCAACACTGTCACATAAGAAAGTGAGATAATACATGAATAGCGGAAATACATACAAGCATGGAAAGATTAACAAAATTGCTAGCATTCCTGTGTGCATTCACGCCCATTCTGGGTGTGTTTAATGTTTTTGAGCCCTGCCCATGATTCCCAACGCTGTTGTTTGAAGACTAAAATAAAGAAAAACCCAACAACTATCAAATTAGTGTTCTGAATGGGACCATTCAAAAAATTAGAATAATCACCACCATAATTAGTGTTACAGGATAAATTTTTAAATCTCCATGAAATGATTCTATTTATAATTTTCACCCTCATTTGTCATTATGATTACCATTCTCTTGAATTGCTCCATTCACAAGGATGTATTTGTTCACAAAGTTATATGCAAATATGCAATACCATCTAAATTATAATGGATACTTTTGGAGAACCAAACCGGCCATTAGGGGTTAGAAATAACCGAAAAAAAAAAGCAAATGAGATGAAAGAAAACACCAGGGGCTTCATATAGAAGCGAAATATAACCATCCGATCAGTTGCCAAAAAAATGCAGGAAAATTAAACAAAAAAAATGTTTTAAGTTCTTTTAATTTTTGAGAAACATGTCAACTTAACTGAACCATTTCATATGGCCAGTAGAGTGGAAGCTTTTTATTTCTCTAGTCCAAAATAATAAAGGCACAAAGATTTTATTTCTTCTACCATCTTTCCCCATGTTTTCTCAACAACCAAACATACCAATCACCAATATACCATAATATAAAACACAAAGACTAGCCAGTAAAAAAGAATCTATCGAACAGAGGATCAATATAGCAAATCAAAAACCATTAAACAGACCTAAATCGATAATAAAATGAAATTAAAAAAAAAAAAAAACCCAATAATATTATATCTATATATATACACGTATAATGAAACTCATTGCTCACTTGATCTGCTCATTAATGGCTGCTTCACACTTGTCCGAGTATTTCTGACGAGCAAGCGATGCTTGAGGAACAGTTGGTACTAGAAGAAGCTCTTTCTTCACTTCTTCGAATGGCTCAAACAATATATCCACAATGGGTCGGTGGTTAGCCTCCTTCGAAGCAGTAATCACCAACATACCATCCACATTTCTCCGTGAAAATTGCACGACAGACGAGCTATGCGAATTCTGAAATCCATTGAGTATCGAAACAGAGGACGAGAGAGAAGTGATAAACTCTCTTCTCGTTGAAATTGCAGAAGACGACCTAAGAATCATTATATATATATATATATATATAGAGAGAGAGAGAGAGAGGGAGGGAGGGAGGGGTTACGTAGGTGGCTTCGGGGGGTTTATTGGCCGTTTGTGAGGAGACACGTGGGCAGTTGGGATTGATTGAAGGGAAAGGAGCGCGTGGCTGGCTCGTGGTCCTTGCGAGGAAAATCTGCAACGATGCAACCCGTGAAAATATCCATATCCAGTTATCCACGCTTCAGACCTCGAGGAAGCTTATTCTAATATAAAATTTAATAAAATTTAATTTAATTTTGGCAAGTGAAATTTAATTTAACAGCTTATTCTAATATAAAATTTAACAGCTTTGACGTGTTAACAGCTTTCAAATTTAATTTAATTTTGGCAAGTGAAATTTCCAATTTAATATATAATTTTCAATCTCCAAAAATTAACAGAATCCCCAATTTAATAAAGAATTCTTAATCTTCAATTGAAGATTAAGAATCCTTAATCCCTAACTCCAAACTCATCATTACAAAATATGACGGGTATTAAATATTGATTTGACGTGTTAAGAATTGAGAATTATGTGTAAACCTAAAGATTCTACGTAAAATTGGGGATTTGAGATTCTGTGCAAAATTAAAAGTCAGTCAAATTTTGACTGTTTGTCCAAAAAAATCGTGATAGGTTCATGTTCGTAATTATCTTTAGATCGGGTTCGTTCACGTAATATTTCGAAAACTTAGGATTATTGACGTAAAATGCCCTTATGTAAACATTTTTTTGGGGCCAAAATACCCTTATCTAAACAAAATAATAACCATTTTACCGAGTAAACGACCAAAAGTAAAAAAAAATTCCAAAAGTTTTGATAATAATCTCCAATATTGCTATAAATCCCCAATTCAATAAATAATCCACAATCCCCAAAAAATAAATAGAATCCTCAATTTAACAAAGGATCTACAATTCAAAAATTAACACAGAATTTCTAATTTTACTAGGGGAACATAGAATGATGGACATTAAATATTGATTTGATGTATTAGGATTATGTGTAACCCTAGATTCTGTATAAAATTGGAAATTGGGGATTGTTTGCAAAATTAAAAGTTAAAGTCAAATTTTGACCGTTTGAAAAATATTTTGGTCCAAAAAATCAATGATAGGCTTATGTTCGTAATTATCTTTGGATTGAATTCGTTCATATAATATTTTGAAAATTTATGATTATTGAGGTAAAATGCACTAAATCTATTGATGTTTTGAATAATCAAATATAATTTTTTGACCTCAACTCCATAAAATATTTATTTGATCTTGCTTGTAATATTTATTAGTGAAATTTAAATGTTATTTTTAATTAAAAAAATATTAAATATTAAATAATATATTGACTTAAATTTCAGTAATCTATATACTGTTTACAATCATGGCCTTTGGCTAGTATTGGCTTTAATGGGTTTGGCTTAGTAGTCTACTATGCACCGGTGAAAATGGACTGAACTAGGCCAAGCAAATAGCATTTTATTAGCCTAATACCCGTTTATAATTGGACCCGAGTGGCAGCCAAGAAAATGGGTAAACTTTGGAAACAATCAAACATTTTAAATTATGGTGATTCTATTTTTTGTTTTCCATGTCAGTAGTAAAAGTATGCCGACTTTAATAGCCTAATAACATATATTCTTGTTATTACCGAATTTCATCCAAGATAATAACAAGAAGCTTCCCTGCACTGCACAAAGTAAGAAGTGAGTGTGAAGATCCGCTTGAATACCGGTGTGGTGCCGGCCTCGAGATCTCCGACGCTCAAGTCCCTCCCTAATATAATATGAAGAAGAAGGATGAAGTTCTCAATGCAAGAAAAAAGCCTTACCAATAACCATGGATGATGACCCTTATATAGCTTAATGAAGAGAACACGTGAAGGACTCTCACCTAACCAGGTTGACCTAATGGATTCTGGGTATATGGGTTGGCACAAGTCAACCCAGTCCAATTGATGGAAAATGGACTAAACATTCCTTAACTATACTAATTAAACTTAGATGACCAATAATCCCATTACGAACGGCCCAACAAAACTTTATTGTACCAACATTTGACTATAGAATGTTACCTAAATTAATTACGGAATACCTTGTAATTTAATGCTATATATATTCTAATTTTAAAAAAAGAAATATCATATTTATCAATACTTATTTATTAGTAGTGGGGCATAGATGACTTCTAATGTCTGGTGCGAAGAACAATCTCACAATAAAAAAATATTATTGTTGTGAGAGAGATTTTTATTTTCAAAAAAAGTTGTATCAGCTTTAAATACATAAAAGAATATCGAATCACTTATTAATATTAAGGGAGTATGAAATTGAAATAATTTTTAATAAAAATAATTTATTTTCATATTTAATAGTATTTTATTTTATTTTTTTCATCAATTTTAATCTATATATGCGCTCCTGATACAATTTATTTTTGATTGAATTTATGTTACTTGAATAGACTTAATATGGTAAATTTAATGATTTGAAGTGTGTCTTGAATTATTTGTTTAAAATAGTTTTAAAAAAAAGGAATTCATAATTAATAACAGAAATGAGAGAGGCCTCAACTTAATTAGTTGGATGATTTGAGATTTTCTTAATTGAGGTATTAGTTACTAAGTTTGAGACTTGACTCTACAAAATAAAGATGCCTAATTTTATTTTATTCTTACTTTTTCTTTGTTTCTATAAGAGAAAGATGCATAATCATGTAATGGATATTAGCCCAGTTGACCACAGCCAATGACTCATCTAAGAGATCATGGGTTCGATTCTCACATTTGACGAGTTTGTGGTGATTTGTTTAAATGGTGGACTTGATCCTGTATGCCCCACAAATCTTGCATTGCGGTATCCCCTTCCCTATACCAAGTGTCAAAAAAAAAAAATGACAATTTTCTTAATGAACCTTCTAGAGTGTAGTAGCCAAATTGCTACTATGCATAGTGTCTGAAAACCATAGTGAAAATTCTGAATCAAGAAAATGAAAAATGCATTTTCAATATACCAAAAAAAAAAAAAAAATTAATGGATCTAGATGGCTATACCAAAGTATACCTTTCATGCCATTCTCCAAAAAGGAAGCATAGCTCAACCTTGTTAAATTCCCTTAATTTTCCTACTTAAAAAAGGTGTTCAAGGGTTTGTTTTTGGTACGCTAGACGAATTCCGAGGATACGACCATTCCTGTTCTTAAGAAAATGTGAACAAAATGATTATGCAGAATACACCAAATTCACTCTCTCACATTATTTATTGGCATGCATTAAATGTTTTGATCAGTAATACTATATATCCCAAAAAAATTATCTCCAAAAACTATCCCAAATCAATTTCAGCCTTCATTTATTATCAATTAAAGAATTTGCTAAAAAAGAGAAGGGTTAGATCAACTGTCACATCATTTGGGATACACTTTTGGGACAACATTTTTGAGAGATATAACATTTTTGTTTTTTGATAATTAATAAAAGAGGGCGCCCGTACAAAGATTTGGACCCAATTGGAAATTAATAAAAAAAAGAATTTTCCCAAATGATAGAAGCTGATCGTATTCTTAAATTTTCAATACTAACTGAAGAAAGACCTTAGTCTTTGTATATTCAATAATATGTATCATGTACAATTGGGTGGCCTTATATAGGCAATACAAATACTGTATATGGAAACTAATACAATAAGGAAACTAAACTACGTAAGGCAACTAACAGCTGTTAGTTGACTATATATGATCTTAACAGCTATACAATTCTAACATCCCCCCTCAAACTCAGGGTGGTTTAAGAGAAACCATTTTGAGTTTGGAAGCTAAAGCTCGGAGGAAGAGGTTTGGTGAAGATATCAGCTAACTGATCCTGAGAGGAAACAGACTGAACTATGAGTGTACCCTGAAGCAAATGATGACGAATGAAGTGACAATCAATCTCAATATGTTTAGTACGTTCATGGAAGACATCATTGTGAGCAATTTGAATAGCACTTCGATTATCACAGTGAAGTTTAGTTGCAGTGGAGCAATCAACGCCAAGATCCTGTAATAACCAACGTAACCAAATAAGTTCAGCTGTGGCAGCGGCCAATGCTCTATATTCTGCTTCAGTGCTGGAACGAGCAACAACTGTTTGTTTCTTGCTTCTCCAAGAGATAAGAGAATCGCCAAGAAGAAAACAATATCCTGTAGTAGATCGACGATCAGTAGGATCACCTGCCCAATCTGCATCTGAGTATGCCTGAAGAGTTAATGAAGAATGGGAAGAAAAATGAAGACCATAAAAAATGGTGCCTTTCAGATATCGAAGAATCCTGATAACAGCAGTATAATGAGGAGATCGAGGTGCAGCCATAAACTGACTGACTACATGAACTGCATAAGAAATGTCAGGACGAGTAACAGTGAGATAAATTAGACTCCCAACAAGCTGTCTGTAGAGAGTAGCATCAGATAGGAGTTCGCCATCATGAGAATTGAGGCAACAGTTATACTCAATAGGGGTGTCGACTATCTTGCTATCAGTGATACTGGCTCGAGAAATCAGATCTGAAGTATACTTGGCCTGAGTAAGATAATAACCATCTGCAGAAGAAGAGATTTCTAGACCAAGAAAGTAATTAAGAGGACCAAGATCTTTCATTTCGAACTGTCGACTAAGAAAGTGCTTTAGATCCTGAATACCCTGCATATCATCACCTGTAATAATCATATCATTGACATACAAGAGTAAAATAGTGATGCCATGATCAGACCGTCTCAGAAAAAGAGCTGTATCAAAAGAACTGGGAGAAAAACCCTGCTGAGAGATAGTAGAACTGAATTTTGCAAACCAGGCTCGAGGAGCTTGCTTAAGACCATAAAGTGCCCGCCGTAGTCAACAGACTCTGTGAGGAAACCCCGGAGGGTGAGAAAAACCAGGAGGAAGCTTCATATAGACTTCCTCTGAGAGTTCACCATTAAGAAAAGCATTTTTGACATCCATCTGAAAGAGTGGCCATTTGCGAGCTGCAGAAATGGCAATAAGAGTCCTGACAGAAGAAAGTCGAGCCACTGGAGCAAAAGTCTCCTCATAATCAATCCCATACTCCTGAGTAAAACCCCTGGCAACAAGACGAGCCTTGTAGCGATCAATAGTACCATCTGACCGAGTCTTGATCTTATAAACCCATTTACAACCAATAGCAGATTTACCAGAAGGAAGATAAACCAAATCCCATGTTCCTGTCTTATGTAATGCATCCAACTCTTCTTTCATAGCTTGCTGCCATAAAGGGTTAGAGGAAGCCTCACGAAAAGTCTGAGGTTCCTGGAGAGAGGCAAGAGCAGAAAAGCAATGGAAGTCACGAAGATGAGAAGGAAGTGTAGTTACCCGATGAGAGCGGCGAGGTGCATGAGGGTCAGAAGGACCAGCAGGATCCACAGCTGGAACAGTATCAGTGGGCTCGTCGAAGATCGGTGCTGGAGGCTCATCAGACACAGTAGAAGGTGGATCAGGAATAGAAGGAGGAGACTCCTCAGGAAAAGTAGGAAAAGTAGGAAAGAGATCAGGAATAGGATCAACAGAGGAAACAGAGGAAACAGTGACATGAGGCAGTTTGTGAAACATTTTGTGTTCCCAAAAGATCACATGTCGAGAAACACGAAGACGTTTACTGATTGGATCATAACACCTATAACCTTTCTGACCAATTCCATACCCAAGAAAACAACATAATCGAGAACGAGACTGAAGTTTGTTTCGTTCATGATCTTGAAGAAGAACAAAACAGACACATCCAAAGACTCTGAGTAAATCATAGGATGGAGAAGAACCAAACAGCAGATCATAAGGAGTTTGATTCTGAACAATAGGAGAAGGACACCGATTGATGGTGTAAACAGCAGTGAGAGCAGCTTCCCCCCAAAAGTGAGAAGGAGTAGAAGCAGCAATAGTGGTAGCACGAACAACATCGAGAATATGTCGAAGTTTGCGCTCAGCTCTGCCATTTTGCTGAGATGTGCCAGCACAAGAAGAATGGGGAAGAGTACCAAATTGATGTAGAATATCAAGAAATTCATTTGCTTTATATTCTTGGGCATTATCAGATCGAAAAACTTTGATGGGTTTAGAAAACTGTGTTTCAATCATTTTAGTAAAGTCACGATATATTTGATAAAGTTCAGAACGATTTTTGAAAAGATAAATCCAAGTATATCGAGAAAAATCATCCACAAAAATAACAAAATAACGTGACCCTCCCTGTGTAGTAATGGGAGAGGGACCCCATACATCAGAATGAATAAGATCAAAAGGAGAAATAGCATGAGAAACACTGTTATTAAAAGGTAAAGCAGTTTGTTTGCCAAATTGACAAGGCATACAATCAAAACTCTTATTTGAAACAGAACCCAACAAACCCCTAGAAACTAGTTGTTTAACCCTAGAAACAGATGCATGACCTAGGCGAGAATGCTATAAAGCAAGAGAAGAAGTGCTCGTTCCAGGAACGGTAGAAGCAGAGAGGCGAGAAGAAGGGAGATGAAGAGAGACGAGCTCAAACAGCCTTCCGACCTTACGGGCGGTCCCAACGATCTGCCCCGTCTGAGAATCCTGCACAACAACACCAGTAGAAGAAAAGGTTAAAGAAAAACCAAGTTCAGTAAGTTGCCCAACAGATAAAAGATTATGAGTAAGTTGGGGAATCTGATAAACATTGGAGACAGATAAAGCTGGTGTAGAGATAGTACCAAGGTGAGAGACATGCATAGGAGAACCATTTGCAGTGTATATGGTAGGAAGAGAAGTGGTAGTATGTGTAGATACAACATCACTAGAAGAAGTCATATGATTGCAGCAAGCAGAATCAAGTAGCCATGTAGGAGAATTACCTGATGTCGTAGAAAGAGCAGTGTTGGATGCACTGGAAGATGGAAGATGAACCTGATTAACCATATCCTGTAAATATCCCATAGATAGTGATGAAGCAGATCCAGACGTGGAATGAGAATCGACAGCAGATAATTCAGACTGAGTCAAGGCAGCAGTGTTCTGAAGAATACGCTGACGAGTGTAACAAGCTTCAACAGAATGACCTTTGTTCTTACAGAAACTGCAAATAATAAGAGGCTTCTTGTTGTTATGCCGTCTGGAATTATTCCCCTTGCCTCTTGAAGCATAAGTAGAAGAACCTGCAGAAGATAAAACAGGAGTAACAGTCTGTGGAACAGAGGCTGGAGTAGCAAGAACCATAGTCTGAGAGATGGGTTCGGTCTGGAGACGTGTCTCATCATCAACCAACTCATGAATTGCTTGAGATACTGTGGGTAACGGATTCTGATGTAGAATATGACTTCTGGCGGATTCAAACTCATCACGGAGGCCCATCAGAAACTGAAACAGTCGTCCTTGTTCACGGTGAACGTAAACCAATTTGGCGTCAGCAGAATTAGAGATGACTGGTTCAGATGCAGTTAATTGATCCCAAATAGATTTCATCCGACTGTGGTATACAGTGATGCGCTCACCTGGTTCTTGGTGAATCTGGTAGAGTTTGCGCGTGAGCTTAAAATTTCGTGCACCACTCGGTCCAGCATACCGAGTAACAAGTAAATCCCAGACCTCTTTGGCAATATCAAGGTTGCCAAACTCATCAACAATGGAGGGAATAGAAGTATTTCGAAACCACGTGATGATTTGATGATTAGCACTTTCCCAATCCTCCACTCGAATGGCATAGGCAGAATCAGTTTCTTTTTCTTCTTTGGCTGGGATAGGACGGTCACCAGAGACATAAAGCCACAACTTGCGGCCTTTGAGATAACTGCGCATGGCTTGAGACCACTGAGCAAAGTTATCTCCATCAAAAATAACATGAATTGGACGAGAGATCTCATCATGAGGCATATCTAAATTTCAAATTGAAAAACAGACAGCAAAAATGGATTCAGGACGCGAAAATAAGTCAGAAAGCACCTGAGCAAAAATTCCGGTCAAAGTCAACGGTCAACGGTCAACTCTGGGTCACGGGTCACGGGACACGGGTCACGGGTCTGATGACGTGGTGCTGACGTCGGCGGATGACGTGGCGCTGACGTGGGCTGATGACGTCAGCCCTAGAAGGTAGACGACGCGTGAACTTCACGCCGCGCGTGGATCTGACGCGCTTTTGTTGCAGGGGCGCGTGACGGCGACGCGTGAACTTCTGGCGGCGCGTGCGGCTGTTTCCGGCGATGTACTTTATATCGCCGTGCTCGTATTGACGGTGGCTACCTTGCTGTGGCCTTGAAACTCAGTTTTAGGCTCATGAAAAAGAAAAACCAAAGGCAAACAGTGAGTGCTTGCCGGAAAAATGTAGAAAACACGGTTGCCGGATGGCCGGAACCGTGAGAGCAGCGGAAGAGAAGAAGGTTTCAGAGAACCTGCTCTGATACCATGAAGAAAGACCTTAGTCTTTGTATATTCAATAATATGTATCATGTACAATTGGGTGGCCTTATATAGGCAATACAAATACTGTATATGGAAACTAATACAATAAGGAAACTAAACTACGTAAGGCAACTAACAGCTGTTAGTTGACTATATACGATCTTAACAGCTATACAATTCTAACACTAACAAATGAATATCGATGCACTTTCATGTGTATCGAACCAGAAATATCTCTTTTAAAGATGAGGAAACATACCACTAAATTATAAGGCCATTATCAATTTAGAATTAATATTAAATTAGTAAATTATTACTGAGAATGAATATCTCTAAATATGGCGTCTGCATACTTTCCGGTCAATTCTAAATATCATATTCAACACATGTACCTTTTTAAGAGAACAAAAATATTTACGAGCATGTCAAATGGTTTCGTAAAGGTATTATTAAGAAGAGAATAGGTGGAATATTAGTATTGATATGATTAATGAATTATCAAATGATTTTATGAAGAAAAAGCCTGATGACTTCTTGAAATAACCCTTCCACTTGGGTGAGAAAGTTGAAAGGATAAGATGAAAGAAACAGTAATGCCCCAATTCAATGAAACATGATTGGAAAGAGACCCACTTGGATTATGATATTTTTGTCCACTGTTTACTCACACAACATCCATTAACATAAAACATAATAACACAATTAAAAATTTAATAAAATAGTGCCACATGGTTGATTGCATTAGGTAAGATATTTGGTTAGAGATGTATCTTAGGATTAATTGTGTACATTAAAAAAAATGTACAATTGTGACTTCCATTTTTCTTTTTCTTTTTTTCTTTTTTTGTTTTGTTTTTAATATGGATCGGAGTAGGCTAAGCCTTAGTCGATAATACCTGTCTAGAATCACCTTTGTTTATTGTTTCAAGATATATAGTAGGTTCGAACCTCTAATCTCTTCCAAGAGGATACTACTTCGACTAAGCATGATACCTAGAATTGACTTAACGATAACTAGCTTACATAAGCCATTTGGTAGATAGTCTAATTTTGATATTTTGATATAATTGAACAATTTCTTGCAGTACCATTAAATAAATTAATCCATAGCTGATTTATATAAAAAACGAAGTAATTATGTTTATACTTTATTTTTTATACAAGGTTAAACAAATTTATAGGAAAAGTAAACTTTTCCAATAGTAATAAAATCAAAATTGGTCAAACTTATCTTTAGTTAGTCAATTTTTCATATTTTCCACACAACTTGCTAGAGCATCTGATTCTTTGCCAGCCACTAACACACCTCTTCTATTTAGTAAAACAAAGGGCAAGGGAACCCTCAGAGCCCCAATTATGACATCCCTTCTCTCCCACTTCACACCTCGGAAGGCCAATGGTATGTTCTTTTGTGCTGTCATTGCTAAAATTTGGCATTGACACCCAAATAAATTACTCTAATGGTGCGCCAAATTTTGATAATGGCAGATAAGTGTGCCAAATTTGGTTTGAATGCATTGAAGATGGTCAAACTTATCTTCTTTTTATTTCTCTCAGCTGGACTTAAAAACTTGTAGCCTACGGACATGATCTGGTCGATTATTGATCATTTTGGGTCCATAAAGGCTGGGTTGTCAGGTCCAGGACCAGAAATTCCACTGTGACCCTGATTCCTGATTAAACGTATTTGAGCTAATTTCTAAGTCTTAACAAAGGCCCATTCTAGTGGGGCCAATCCAAATTTAGTGCTGCCAGGGGTTGATTTTTCAAGGCTCAGGACCGGATCAGTTTTTCACATTGTTAGATCATGGGCTTGGGTTTTGTCTTATTGGGATAATTGGATCCAACAAAAAGCTCTAACAAAATAAAAGAAAAGTTCATAAAACTTGCCCAAGCCCCATATAGGAAGACTCAGGCTTGGGCTTAGTGGTCGAGCCATTCAGTTTAGTAGAAATCAAGGGAATAGCTATTTAGAATGTCTCATAATCTTTCTCATTTATAAATCAGTTCAGAAAATCAGACATATGAGTATAAAACCAAATGTCTCAATTGTATTTACATAAACAATATCAAGATATGCCATTTAATGTTATCATTGAAATAATGAAATAAAAAGCTTATTCCCATGTGATTGCTTCACAATCAAGCTTCGTTTTTCAGTATTCAGATGCTGATTTCAGAGGAATTTACATCATAAGTGCTTTGATTTAGTTAAGTTTCGTTCTTATTAGTGTTTTTGGCTCTTGCAAGCTAGTTTCGCCCAAATATGGAGTTTGTGCAGCTGAAAAGAGATGATTGGAGTTGATCAGATGATAGAAGAGTGCTAAAGTGGTTTAGAAGCGAAGGCAGGAGCTTAAAATGAAGGAAAAAGTAAAAACTGCATCAATCCTATCGATAGGGCCTCAAACCTATCAATAAGGCCTCAAGCCTATCGATAGGATCACTCCTCGGTTGATAAAATCTGCAGAATCTGGCTCCTGCAAGTTTCCCCTATCGATAGGATGTCACCCCTATCGATAGGGCCGTGACTCCTATCGATAGGTGTACTTCTCGAGTGAAATCTTTGCAGATTTGCAAGCTACCCTATTGATAGGGTGGCCAAGCCTATCGATAAGGCTTGTCTCAGAAAGCGTGCCCAAGACTTTTTAATCTGAAATTGAGCCATTTATGGAGAGTTTGGACTGAGGGGGTCTTTGGATGATATATAAACGTTCTTTTAAGATTTCCTAGGGTTAGCTAGACCTACCACTACTCTTGCTTGGATTCTCTTTCTTCTCTCTTCTCTCTTCTCTACTCTCATTCTCCTTGGATTTTGGATGCACAGGGAAAGATTGAAGAACTTTGGCGATTCTACTCCGAACATGAGAAGCTAGACTCCATACTTGGGTATTAGATGAAGCTTTTTCCATAGTTTATTGCATGGTTTGATTTGTATAGGGATATTTACATAGTTTGTGATGATTGAACAACTTTTGGGAGATTGCTTGTTATGCAATCCGTTTTAGTAATGTAATATTCATCACATGCAATTGTTTTCTGTGATTTCAATTACATATATGTGCAATGGTTATATTCGAATATGCCTGTGCGAAGTCAGTTCATTCATCCTTTGCTTGGATAGGTTATGCATGCCTTGCTTGACAAACTATGCCTTGTTTGGATTAATCGTACTGAGTTCGCACTTGCATGATATTTTTGATGGTTTATTCTTGTAGTTTAAATCATCACTACCATAAACGAATGTAAACCCTATTCGAATAAACCATACGATAAATAAAGGATTAAGTGGATTCGAAATACCCAAGGCTTCTTTTATTAATTTCTTCTTTCATCAAACAATTTATATCTTCATTAGTTCAAACAACCACTCATAAACTCAAAGATTGTTCTTCAATTAGAATTGAAATTACTTGATTCTTCATAACTCAGCCTTTAGTCCCTGTGGATCGATACCCTTGCTTGAATCAATTTTTCAACTGAATTGAGGTTACAGCACGAGTCTTTTATAAATTTAAATCTTGATTGTTAACAATGAATAACCTCCTTTATTTGGCACGATCAAATTTTGGCGTCGTTGCCGCGGTCTATAGCACGGTTATAGAAATTACAGTGAATTTAGTTTTAGTTGTAGTTTTAGGATTTTATTTTCATCTTTCTATTTAATTCTTCACTTCTCTCCTTTCAGGTTGTTTGATTTTCAGGTGGTTAATCAGAATTTTGTGCGCTAAGGCCAAAAGGCCCATTGCTAAAAAAATTTAATTGCCCAAGTGCTAAAGTTTTGGATAGGACCGCATAAAGACTAGCAATCGGGATCGAGAGGAGTATCTTCTCACCTTATTCTTTCTTTTCTTTTTCTTTTTTTTTTCTCCTGTTGCATTGCATTTATTGCATTCCATCAAGTTGGGGGGTGTCGTTTTGTATGCACGGTAGAAGATCACTGTCTTGTGATTTACGGCCTTTTGACCCAGAGTTAGTTTGTTTTCCCTTTCAGCACATGTGCTGGACTACCCCAAATCCGAACATGTCTTAGACTAGGCTTACGCCCAGTCCAAAGTTCTGTGGGAGTAGTAAGTACTGACTTAGTTGGTACCAAGTTCAGAATATATGCTGCTGTTTCAAGTGCATATCCCCAGAATGAATCAGGTAAATCTGAATAACTCATCATAGATCTCACCATATCCATAAGAGTCATGTTCCTTCTTTTTGCTACACCATTTTGTTGTAACCGTAGTCCTTTGTAAAGAAAAGACTAGGGTTCAAAAACCGTAGTCGAGGAAAAGACTACCACTCGCCTGACTAAGGTTTTGCACCTTAGTCGTAGGCCTTTTTTGTAGTAGTGGTTGGTTCGATTATCCCTCTTCTGTCGTGGCAGAAATGGGATGTCATATTGTTTCGTTGATATTCACTGGCGAAGCCATGAACATCAACGAGGGGCTTCTGTAGACATCGACCATGGGAAGGGTCATGAATGGTTGCTTATGATTTAAAGTTGAATGGGGTGTCAAGGCCCTAAGTCACTCACAGTACTCTCTTGCATAGTTAGTTAGAGGTCATTATCACATGTAGGTTTTTAGGTCGAATTGAGTCGGTTCTTTTTGCATTTAGTTTTTATAGAGTCTAGGAATGTCCTTGCCAAATTTCATAGCATTCCGAGCTAGGCTCGATAGGAAATAAGGCCTTTTGTGACTTGAAAGGCAGCAGTGCCCTTTGGATCATAAAAGCTTTGAATGACTGTCAATCTTGTCTCAAATAGCCTCGAGGCTTTAGCATGGATATTTAGGGTGTGTTTGGTAGCTAAGTTGATCAGTGGTAAGGTCCACAGAGCCTTTGGGCTCATGATTGGCTCTTAAGGCCCAAATGGACCTTTCAAGTTCAGATTAGGGTTTCGATCGGGAATGACCAAGATTCGATTCTTTTATCAAATCAAAGTTTCCAAAAGCACTAAAACACTTTCTTAAACGTTTCTTAAAACTTGTTCTGAAAAGTGGAAACGATTTCGAGAGCAATCGATCAGCAGATTTCAAAACCCTAATATAGGCTAAACAGGCCCATAACAGCTAATCGGTCGACTTTCTCCTAAAAACCTTGACTAAGGTCAATGCATTTTCACTTCAAACACTTCTCAAAACGTGGAGAATTGAATCGCGGTCGTTTTGGTTCTTGAATCGTCGAATTTGGACTTGAAACGGGCTCGAAAAGCCGAAAATAGTCGAGATGGGTCGAGAGAGGCCCAATATAGGGCAAAATGGGGCTGGGGGCTCGATGAACATCCCCCTAGGGACGGCCAACCATCCATGAGGGACGGCCAACAGTCCTAGGGTGGATGGTCACCCGAGCCCTAACCTTATTTTGCCAATTTTTCAGCTTTTTGAGAGTTTCACCTGCCTGGGACTCTTCCAAACCCTAGGAGAGTGTCTAGCTCGGCCTTGGAGACTTGGAAGACTCAATGATGACCCTTGGATCACTCCCTAGGGTTTTAATGACAGCCATTGATCAAAATTAAAGCCTCTCTATATATATAAGACTATAGAATTAGTTTGAGGAGGCCAATTTTGCATTATAGACTTGGAAGCACTTGTAGCAGCCCCCCTAAGCTCTAGCCACGAATTTGAAGACCTTAGGAGCTTGAAGAAGAAGGCTAGGAACAAGGAAGAAGAAGGCTAAAGGTTAGTTTGAACACACCATTATGCTTAGGATTCAATTTTGCATAATATAGTTTAAATATAGGATGTTTTGAGTATTCTAGTGTTATTGCAGAATGTGTGCTTCAATTTCTTTATTTTTTATGCATTATATATGTTGAGAAAGTAGACTTTAATCATGTAGACTAAGTTAGGATTGAGTGCCTTGATGTTCATGCAATGTTTAATATGATTAGAGTAGTTTTTCTTTGTTGTTTTGCATGTTTAAGGAGTTTAGGCTATGTCTGGTGTTTAGTTTGAGTCTTTGATATATCGTGAACATGATAATCATGGTTTGATTGTTAGGAGTATGTTAACAGTCCTTGTTGTGTCTAGAATGCATGTTAGGAGTTGGTTTTATGCATATTAATTTTTGTTTTATATAGGAATGCATGTTTAGGCAAAATTTGAGTCTTTTTGGTATAATAGGATGAATATGAGTCTTAGGTATTGTGTTAGGATAATTTTGTTCTTGATTATATCATTCCCCTTGACCATGCTTAATGCTTGGAGTGTTATATGACTTGTGTTCGAGGGAGCATGCGAAGGTAAGGTTCTTCCCTTGTGTTAAATTGAATAATTTTAAGCATGGTATTTGGTTGTTTTGAGTAGTTTTGCATATAGGGTTTTAGTCCATTGTTTTAGTATGCATATTAGTGTTTATGTTTGATATTTTGGTGAATTAATAATGGTCTTGAAGCTACTTAAAGTGGATATTCAAGTCCAGATTTGAATATCTACTTAATGTGACTTAATTACCATTCTTAAGTCATTTTTTGTATAGTTTTACATATGGTAGCCTTAGCATATCATATTAGGTTGCATGCTAGATCATTTACACCTTTTTTATTTATTATTTTCATGATTTTTAATTTACTTTTAAAGACACATTCAAATCTGTCCATGAATTGAAAGTATCTTTAAAGTAAGTTAAAAATCATATTTTAGGACCAAATTTAACTTAGAAATATGTTTAGGTTCACATAGTTTGATTAGATGGCATTTAGGGTCAGTCTCATGCATTGTTAGAATTGATTTTGTTGCATTTTTATTTATTTTATTTAAATTCCAGCAATATGCATGTTAGTATTTTAGGGGTTTAGATTAACTTAGGATGTAGTTAAGGATTCTTAGGTTAGGGGAGCCATTTGGCTCCGCTTAGGATTTCCCTTTGTTATAAAAACTATTTCCAATTAGTGATTTTAGCTTATTTAGGAGTCTATCTTCGAGGAGGTTTCTCAGTGAAATTAGAATTTAAGAGTTTGTTTTGGGGTGAAACTCCCACTTTGAATGATGAAGTGTTTTGGATGAAAATAAACTCTCGAAGATAGAGTCTTAGATAAGGTAGAATGCCTTTAATGGTGTAGTTCATTACAATAGGAGAATCCTAGGTAATCAAACTACGTGGACTTTGATTCTTATCAGGAGTAAGGTACGTAGGCAGTTAATAGGGTGCAAGTCCAATCTTAGGTTAACAGTGTGTCTCCTAAGGTCTTTAGGTTTTGTTTACTTTTTTTATTATCTATTATTATTATTATATATTATTATTCATATTTTGTGGTTGATTAGATAATTAGGATTGATGTGGTAAGATTTTGACAAAGCTCAAACTTAATTAGGAGACCTTTAATTAGGGTGAGGTGGGTGCCTACAAGGAGTTCCTTAGAACCTTCCCACTTCATAACCAAGCCTCCGAATCCTATTTTGGTTCGAAGACTTGCTTTTCCTTAAAATATGGAGTTAATGTTTTATTGAAAATATAAATCTTTTTATGGTTTCCTTATTCCTTAAAAATAAGGTGGCGACTCCCAGTTTTTCACAAATTTTTATCCTTTTTCAAAACCCAATCTTGAGTGGATAATAGGGAAGGATAAATGTGGATAATATAGAAGGATAATAGAGAAGGATAAATCGAGACGGATAATGAGTAATCCACAATCCACGATGATTAAGTGAAAACGCCTCCCCAAATCTGCGATGGCTAGTTCACACCAACATGTATCCATTCATATGTGGAGCTCCAGCCCCTTCATACACCTCCAACACTCCTTTATACACCTCCAACACTATCCTTTCCGCTTCTTGTTCACTGACACACAACAGATGCACCCCATCATATGATCTTCTGTACAACTTTCCCCCACACAGAATATACTGGCTGGTTAACCTCCTTATGGTATTTCTATCTATAGATGACGCTTCTTTCGGGTACTCTCCTTTTTTTACAAACTGCTAGATGTCATAATACCATGGCTTTTCATCATTCGGCTCTCCTTCTCGTATGGCACAACAGTAAGCTAGTTTTTCCCGTGACTCGATGATGAGAGGAGTTATGCCTTCGTCTTTGGGGACATCTACCATGGATGCTAGAGTGGCTAAGGCATCCGCAAACTTATTCTTTAACCTAGATAGGTAAAAGAAGTCAATTCGACGGAATTCTTTTACCAAAGTCTCTAAGTATTTATGGTAAGGCAGCAACTTCTTATCACGAGTCTTCCATTCTCCTTCTAGTCTGACATATGATCAAGGCAGAATCCCCATATACTTCAAATTCTCTCACGCCTAATTCTAAGGTAGCTTCCAATGCCAAGATACAAGTTTCATATTCGGCTATATTATTAGTGGCATCGAAAGATAACCTGACAGATAATGGTATCAGATTGTCCTCCGGTGTGACCAACAATGCGCCTATTCCAAATCCCCTCTTATTATAAGCTCCATCAAAGAATACTTTCCACGGTTCCTTACCCACTTCCAAAATCTCTTCGTCGATGAAATGATTCTCGGACTGTTTTTCTATTGACGACGTATGTTCTGCTAAAAACTCTGCCACTGCTCTCCCTTTTACTGACTTCTGCATCATATACTGGATGTCAAACTCTGATAGCAACAACAACCAACGGACTGTCCTATAGGATAACACCGATTTTTCCAATAAGTACTTTAGGGGGTCCATGAGACTAATGAGCTGCACTTGAAAAGATAGCATGTAATAGCGAAATTTTTGGGTAACCCACACCAATGCCATACATATCTTCTCTAATGCATCGTACTTAACCTCGTAGTTAGTCATCTTCTTACTCAAATAGTACACCGCATTCTCATTTCGGGATTCTGGTAGTTACTGAGCTAACATAGCTCCCATCGCAGTTTCAGTGAGTGCTAGATAAAATAGTAAAGGCTCACCTCGCCGCGGGGGAACTAATATCGGTGGGTTGCTCAAATATCTCTTAATGGTTTCGAAGGCTTCTTGGCACGCGTCATTCCATTTCGTCGGTACGTCTTTCTTAAGAAGCTTGAAAATGGGCTCACAAATCATGGTCAGCTGTGCTATGAATCGACTGATAAACTGAACTTTGCCTAAGAACCTCGAATCTCTTTCTCAGTTTTCAGCGGCTGCATCTCCGTGATGGCTTTAATATTTCCTGGGTCGACTTCTATTCCTTTCTGTGTGATCATAAATCCCAACAACTTCCCCGCGGTTACTCCAGAGGCTCACTTTTGGGGATTCAGTCTCAAATTATATTGCTTAATTCTCTAAAGGAACTTTTCTAAAGCCTCAAAGTGACCTTCTCGATCCATAGACTTCACAATCATATCATCCACATACACCTCAACTTCTTTGTGAATCATATCGTGTAACAGGGTGGTTGCCATTCTCTGATAGGTAGAACCGGCGTTCTTTAGGCTAAATGGCATAACCTGATAACAGAAAGTCCCCCATTGAGTGATGAATGAAGTTTTCTCCATATCTTGAGGGGCCATCTTTATCTTATCATAACCTGAGAACCCGTCCATAAAAGACAATAGAGCGTGACCGGCGGTACTATCTACCAATATATCTATGTGTGGCAACGGGAAATCATCTTTAGGGCACGCCTTGTTCAAATCCCGGAAGTCTACGTTCATTCTAACATTCCCATCTTTCTTTGGCACTAGTACGATGTTCGCTAGCCACTCGGGGTATTCCACTACTTGGAGAAATCCAGCATTCATCTGTTTCACTACTTTATCCTTGATTTAAAGTTCCCATTCTGGCTTCATTCTCCTCAACTTCTGTTTAATCGGCTTAATCCCCTGGTTAGTGGGGATGAAGTGCTGTATTATGTCAGTATCAATCCCCGGTATATCCTTATACGATCATGCAAAAACCTCTATGTTCTCTTTCAATAATCCTACCAATTTTTCTTGTTTTTGTGGTGACAGAGTTGCTCCAATATTAATTATCTTAGGCGATTCATCAGATCCTAAATTAACTGATATTAATTCATCCATATTAGGTCAAGCATGTTCCATTTCCCTTCATTGTTCAAACTCAGGGGCAACATCCTCTCTAGGATCTATGTTCATGCCATATATACCCATAAAAGATATAAGAGACAAGTTGCAAATGAAAAGAATGAAGAAAAAAAATACTTTATTAATCATGAAGAAGAGATGTAACACGAGCTAAGATATTATTCGCCTCCCAAAAGAAGAGGGATGACTTTATCGAAAAGAAAAAACATGAGTCCTATTCTACAATCCTATGAAAAGAAAACATATAAATCCTACAAGCTATCATCTGATGGGAGCGATTCTTCCGCGACTAGGTCTTCAACTCGAGGCTCATACCCAAGGCTCTAGTTGGTCAATGGACTGGTGACATCTTCAATGAGGTAGATGGGATCTGGTTCATGAACATGCTCTTCGATGCAGACAATTTCCTTGAATATAGCCCCTATGGCGGCTTCATCGATATAGTCGGCCCAGTCGAACTCTGCATGTTCTTCAGCCATGGTGGTAGCTGCTTCGACCTTTACGCACTGTATGTACTCAAAGCCTGACAAAGGTATCTCTTCAAACTCAGACTGGATCTCACATATAGGTACACGGGTATGAATGATCTCGGAATCTCCCTTTAACGTCACCACCGAGCCTTTGTAGGGAAACTTGACTTTCTGATGGAGAGAAGAAGGTACAGCCCCAATTGGGTGGATCCAAGGTCTACCAAGTAGGAGGTTGAAGCAAGCAGGCACATCTAGTACCTGGAAATCAACTTGGAATTCTACGGGCCCAATGACTAGAGGTAAGGTAACCATGCCGATCACTTCCCTTCGAGTGTTATCATATGCTCTCTCAGTTTGCCCTGACGGCCTGAATTCTGACTGTTCGATGCCTAAGGAAGTGGCAGTGCTGAGGGGACACACATTCAGAGCTGACCCATTCTCTATTAATATTGTAGGAATCCTTTTGCCCATAGTATCCATTGTGGCATACAAAGCCTGCAAATGATTGGGTCCCTTTTTCGGAAGGTCTGACTCTATGAAGGATATCGACTGCCCATGCTGAACTGGACTGACCAAACTAACTATACCTTCGGGTGAAGTGTCGATGGGGATCTGAACCTGGTTAAGTAACCTGAGTACTGTCTGCCTGTATTTCTGAGAGGCCATCAAAAGTCCCCAGATGGTGATATTGGCTTGAGTTCGCTTGTGCTATTTCAGTATCTCTTCTTCTTCTTTCTGAACTTTAGTGCGTTGGGGTCTTTCTAACTCTCCTGAGGGATTATCGGATTCCAAGTGAGTGGGTTTAAAATGGCGACCTCCCCTAGTGACATGATTAACATCTTTCTCGTCGCTGGCCCAAATATATACTATCTTTTCGGGTGTGTTCATCAAATCTTCCCATTCTATGATGTCTACCTCACTTCCTGAACCATCATCTACAGTAGACTCGACAGAAGACGACCTTGACCTGAAACATTGGGTGACCCATGGTTGCCTTGGATAAACGGCTGGGTAACGAACTTCCTCGTGCACATTGATGATCTTGGCAGTCATGAAGGTTCTATTCTCGAAATGCTTCTTGAGGATACTCTGGCTAGCTTTCTCAGAAAGAATGAGGTTTGGGTCTTCGGGTTCAACTTGAGCCGTAGGAATATTTTCTTCAGGCGGGTCAGGGATATCACCCCATCCAACTGGCTCTTCAAAGATGGGCTTTTCTATTCTTGGGTAAAGGACATAAAGATCAAACTTCCCTCTAGGTTCACTCAACTGGCCTACTTCAGAATCTCCGGTCTCGTATCTCTTTCGCAACTTCCACTAGTTAGTCCCGGTCTTGGAGAAGACTCACTTGGAACTTGGCTTGAACAGGTTAATGGGCCCACGGGCCTGACAGGGATGAGACAACTCAACTATGGTGGAAGGGGATGGGGGGTGAGGACGGATGGGCTCACAGTAGCCATAAGGGTCAGTATGGATGACATTGATGTTAGCAGGTGGTGGGACTGTATGGGTAGGAAGTGGATTTTGAGTGACGTTGGGTTGAGAAGGTGGGGAAATGGTCTTCTTGTCTATGAGGTCTTGGATTTCATGACGAAGGCGGATGCAGCGATTGATGGTATAGCCTTTGGACTGATGGAAGTAGCAATATTCATTTTTATTGTAATTCTTGGGTAATGGATTGGGTGCAGGCCTGGGCTCTAAGGGTTGGAGCAAGCCTAGAGCTTTTAATTTCTCAAAGACTCGCTTCAATGGCTAGTGGAGCTCGGTGAATGTTCTGAATGGTTTATTTCCCAAGGAAAAGGGTTGGGTAGGTGGAACGAACTGAGATATGGCGTTGACTTCAGTTGCCTTCCTATTGATGACAGTTCGGCTGTTCTTGTAGGGTTCATCAGTTCTGAGGGCCTCATCGACTAGAGCATCCTCTACTTGGGTACCAGCAGCGACCAAGGCTCAAAAATTTGGAATGTATTGGGAAAACAGGTGTTTATGATAAACTAGGAGCAAGTTCTTCACCAACATACGGATTTGCTCTTCTTCCTCAGGGCGGTTAGTTATTTTGGAAGCCTTGGCCCTCCAACGGGTGATGAAGGCAGATAAAGTTTCCTTAGATTCCTGTTTAGTAGTCTCCAATCCCTCATAGTGACATCAACCTCCATATTATACCTGTAGTGATTGCTGAACTCAATGCACACATCCTCCCAGGTCTTCATTCTTGACTCATCCAGCGACATAAACCATTTCAGAGCGGATCTTGCTAGTGTCTCATGGAATATTTGGGCTAACAGGTCATTATTAGCTCCTCGAGGGTGCATGGCCCTCACATACATCTTCAAGTGGGTCTTAGGAAAACCCATCCCATCAAATTTCTCTAACTTCGGCATCCTAAAATGAGTGGGCATATGGGCCTTAGGGAATAGAGACAATGACGACATGTCCACCAAATCATCAGACTTCCTGATACCTCTCAGGGCTTTTTCTAGGGCTTCCACCTTACTTCTCAATAATATGGGCTCAGCGGAAAAGAAGGCATGGGTTTTGAGTTTGGGCTCCTTATCGAGATCAATGGGCTGGAGAAATTATGTACCAGACTTGGTGGGCTCAGCAGCTACCTTGGGCTTAAGGGAACATTCCTCTTCAAAAACATTATCAAACAGGGGATTGATGTAGGCTTGCACCTTATCACCCTCTCCTTTCTTATGACCAATTCTTGGACTGCTTTTAAGAGTGCATCAATATTCTCATCAACTGTCTTCCCATTAGCTTCAACGACAATAGGGGTATGATCCTCATGACTAGACATCTCCGAATCAACAGGTGAACCCTTTAAGCTAATTTGTTGACCACTAGAATCACGACGCCAAGCCAGAGTGCTGGGAAAAGAAACGGGAAAAAATTCGAATCAACTGTGAGCTTCCAATGGGAAAAGGGATGAAAAAGGACAACGGACTACATGTTCGCAAAAATATGGGCCTAAGGCCCACACATCGATCCCACTCTCTCACATCCTACCTTATGAAGATGGGCCTAAAGTCCACGCATGAATCTCATCAAAAATTTATACAGCTCTCACCTTAATCTTACTGTAGGCCTATACCTTCTATCCAAAGGGTATAGGCCTAAAGCCCACACCTCGAACCTTCTCCTAAGGCCTATAGACGGACACCGCTATTCGGGCAGCATAACATTACCACGGACCTAAGTCCAAGAACGTGTAAGGTATTAAGCCTTCATTAAGTACCTTAACTCTTTGAGGACACTTTCCTTAAGAGTTTAAGGCATTTCATAAAGGTCTAGTCCTACAAATCCAGGTCCTAGTGGTTCTACACACTTCACAATCAAGGCTCAAACAAAACCGGGAGGTCAATCTGGCAACATAACATTAAAAGAGTGTGTGAAAAGCGATGTAGGTTATGTGTCCTATAGAGACAGTCTACATGGACTAATGCAAAGGGTAAGTTGAGTGTCCCTTACTCGCTTGGTCCAATCAATATACCTAACCACATGTGACATCAGGAATGCCACATGAGTCCAACAGTACGTGATTGGTCCATTTAATATACACGATGGTACATGGCAAGAAGGGTGATGGCTTTCACATACATGGAACCCAAGACTCAAAGAGACTGGGCCAGGGCTAGGCTCATCGTTGGCAAGGATACAATGTCTTAAACATGTAGAGTCAATGCGAACACAATGCAGAAATCAAAGTCAAGCAGTCAAGTAAATGCAAGTGGTTGATTTTATTAATTAAGAAATTGAAAAGCCCAAAAACAATTTATTGGAGTTTAGCCCTCGACATCCCCAGCGGAGTCGCCAATCTGTGAACCCGCCACCTCGCTTTTTGGTTTTGAATTGGATTCACTGTCATCGTGGATTGTAGATAATTCATTATCCTTCTCTATTCATCCTTTTCTTTTATCTACTTATTTATCCTTCTCTATTATCCACTAAAGATCATCCAATCCTTATCATCATTCTCTATTGTGGGAGTCCACCTAGATTGGGTTTTGGAAAACGAAAAGAGTTTGATAAAAACTGGGAGTCGCCACTTTATTTTTAAGGAATAAGGAAACCATAAAAAAGAGTTTTATTTTCAATAAAACAATGAATCCATATTTTGGAAAATCACGGTCTTCGAATCAAAGTTGGATTCGGAGGCTAGGTTGAGATATGAAGGTTCCAGAACGCGTCCTGTTGGCACCTATCTCACCCTAATTAAAGGTCTCCTAATTACTTTTGGGCTTATCAAAATCTTATAAAAACAACCTTAATTATCTAATCAACCAAAAAAATATGAATAATAATAATAATAATAGATAATAAGAAAAAATACAAACACAATCCTAAAGACCTTAGGAGACACACAGTCATCCTAAGGGTGGACTTGAGCACTATTGGCTGCCTACGTACTTTACCAGTGTCCTGATAGAGATCAAAGTCCGTCGTAGTTCGAATACCTAGGATTCTCCCATCGTAATGAACTACATTATCACAAGAATTCTATCTCATCTAAGACTCCTTCTTTGAGAGTTTTTATTTATTTAAAATTCTTTTTAGAAAACAATTCCTCAATCAGTAGATTCCCAATAAACCTGGAACTTTGTTTAAAACACAATTCTTATCTTTTAGAGTTTAACCTCGATTAAAACTCTTTCAAAAGGAATTTTATTCCAAAACCACTTTTTTCACAAATAGGAATCACATTCCCACACCAAGTCTCATGGAGTTCCAATTTCATTGGGATTCAATGACTTAACAATTAATTTTGATAAAAACATTAATTTTGAAAATCTCTCGAATATAGAATCCTAAACTCACTAGAATCCTAATTCTAATGCAATTTTTACAACAAAGAGGAATCTTAGGTGGGGTCAAGTGACCCCCCTAATCCTTGGGACTCTAACTATTCCTAAGTTAGTCTAATGACCTAGAATACTAAATATATGCTTGCTGGAAATTATGAAAAATGCATAAAAAATGCAATAAAACAATTAATAAAATGCATGAAAAATGTCCTAAATGCAACCTAATTATTCTATGTGAACCTAAGCATGTTTCTAGATTGATTTGATCATAAAAATGGCTTTTAATTCATCCTAAAGTCCCTTTCAAATTCTGGAAAGATTTGAAAGCAACTTTAAAATTGAATTAAAACCCTTGAAAACAAAGAATAAAAAATGGGTAAATGACCTACAATGCAATCTAACATGATGACCTAAGTTAACATGTATAAATCTATGCAAAACATGGTTTAAAAAGGATGTTTAAGTCACTTTAAAGTATATATTCGAATCTGGACAGATTTGGATACTCACTTTAAGGGACTCAAAGACCATGATTAATCCACCCAAAACATTAAGCAAATATCCTAGCATGCATATTATAACACATCGAAAAACCCCATCAAGACATATCATCATGCTTACGTAATTAATTTAACCACAAGGGAAAGGACTTACCTTAGCTTGCTCCCTCGAACACAATTTATATGTCAATCCAATCCAAGCATCCAAAGTGATAAAATTAACCATGACAAGAACGATAACAATGCTAAACTTAAAGAGAGTTATGCGTAGACTTACTTCTAACATCCTAATAATGACTATTGACACAAAAGACTTAAACTTTCTTAATTAATATGCATTCCTGCCCAAAGCAGAAAATCATATATGTTAAACCACTCCTAACATGCATTCTAAACATACAAAAGTCTACTACACATGCCCACAACATTCATATAGAAATTACCATGCTTTAAAACAAAGAAGAAAACTATACTCATCATGAAGTAGCACTCAAACATGTTAAATATATTATAAGACTCAAAACAAAAAACCTATATGCATCTAGAAGGCCATTATCATGCAAGCATTAAACCAAAACCTATTCTACATCATGTATACCTACTACTAACATGAACTTCTACTCTACATCATGCATATAATTAGAAGAAACCAACTCATACATTCTGCAGAGAATCGAACTACTTTAAACAAGCTAATTCCTAACTATGTTAGGTAAAACATCAATACAAGAGCAATAGTGTATAAGACCTTACCTCTTGCCTTCTTCTTCCTTACGTCTAGCTCTCTTCTTCAAGTTTCAATGGCCTCCAAATTCGTAGCTAGGGTTCTAGGGGCTGGTTCAAGTGTTCCCAGTCTCCCAAAATAAAAGCTAACTCCTCAAATTAAAGTTTTAGTCCCCTTAAACTGATTTATAAGTGATGTATATATAGAAGAGGCTTCAATTTGATCAATGGTTCACATTAAGACCCTAAAGAATGATCCAAATGTCTTAAATGAGTCTTTCAAGGTCCACAAGGTCGTGCTAAGTCCTCAAAGCTGATCCCAGGAGGGTTTGGAAGAGTTTAAAAGCTAATAGATATCTAAAAACTCAAAAATCTGGCAAAATAAGGCAAAAGGCTCAGGTGACCGTCCACCCTAGGACAGTTGGCCATCCACCATGGACTGTTGGCCGTCCCTAGGGGGACGGTCATCGGGCCTTAGTGCAAAAAGTTCATGTTTTGGGCCTATCTCAGCCCATTTCGACCAGTTTCGGCTTTTTTCGGCTTTTCGGGCCCGTTTCAAGTCCAAATTCGACTATTCAATAACCAAAATGACCGTGATTCGATTATCCATGCTTTGAGAAGTGTTTGAAGTGAAAATGCATTGACCAAAGTCAAAGTTTTAAGAGAAAGTCAACTGATTAGCTGTTTTGGGCCTGCCAGACTTAAATTAAGGTTTTGAAATCCACTAACCCATCGTTCTCGAAAACGTTTCTACTTCTCGAAACAAGTTTTAAAAAATATTTAAGAAAGTGTTTTAAATATTTTGAAGGCTTTTGATTTGATAAAAGATCGAATCCCGTTCATTCCCGATTGAAACCCTAATTTGAGCTTAAAAGGGCCCTTTGAGCCTTAAGAGCCAAACATGAGCCCAAAGGCTTAATGGACCTTGCCACTGATCAACTTAGCTACCAAATACACCTTAATTATCCATGCCAAAGCCTCGGGACAATCCGAAACCAACTCGAAGGCTTTTAAGCACTTTTGCGATTCAAAGGACAATACTGCCCCTTAAGTCACAAAAGACCTAATTACCTATCAAGCCTAACTCAGAATCCAGTGAAACTTAACAGGGATATCTACAGACTCTATAAAAACTTAATGCAAAAAGAATCAACTCAATCCGACCTAAAAACCTACATGTGAATGACCTCTATTTAACTGTTCAAAAGGGTACTATGGGCAACTTAGGGTTTCAACACCCTATTTCATCTCAAATCACAGGCAAACATCTATGACTCTACTCAGGGTCAAATATAGATGTCTACAGAAGCCTCTCGTTGATGTTCATGGCTTCGCCAGTGAATATCAATGAAACAAAATGACATCTCATTTTTGCCACAACAAAATAGGGATAACCAAACCAACTTCTCATAAACATTAACCAAATCATCATTCTTGGAAGTCACACACACACTTCCAATTATCTTATCCTTGGAGTCAACAACTCTTCTTGGAAAGCTCATTTTCCAATTATCTTAGGGGACCGCAGTCCTTCTTGGAAATCATACACACACTTCCAATTATCTTATCTTTAGAGTCTACGACTCTTCTTGGAAAACTCATTTTCCAATCATGTGATATAATCTAATATTTTCTAAACTGCTTTTGGGTGACTTCTCACGTTCTTTTCTTGATCTTTCACATTTTCATAATTTCCTATTGTGTACAGATCCTAAAGTTACCCCAAATAATGAAACTGCCCATTTTTTTAAGTGCTCATTTTTTATTTGAAAAAATAGTTTACTTTTAGCTTAGGACTTATACCTGTAGTTTTGTTCCAAACGTACTTCTTACTTTATAAAAATTGATAGTTGAAGCAAAAAGTTGCTTCTACTTCCAAAATTAAAAAAAAAAACAAAAAAAAAAAAAAAAAAATGTTAGCTTTTCAAAACGACCCCTTAAGGTTTTTTTTTTTTTTGTTTTTGTTTTTCTCTTTCCCTAGAAGTTCAAATAAGTAATATATTTGGTTTTGAAATTCTTTCAGACTAAAAAATGGTAGCTTATCCAAACGGCACCTTAAGGTTTTTCTGTTTTTGTTTTTGTTTTTGTTTTTCTCTTTCCCTAGAAGTTCAAATAAGTAATATATTTGGTTTTGAAATTGTTTCAGACAAAATTTTGGTTGAAAAAACTAAATTTTTTTTTTAAAGGAATCATTTATGATTCCTTAAAATGAGAAGTTGTGTCAAAAGAAAAGAAAAAGGGAGTTGGAGGGTTGAGTGCCGTTAAAACGACGTTGCATGTTAACTCTTAATGGCATTTAAGTAATTTTAACTTGTAGCAAGCACAAAGGAAATATATATAACTCAGCTAGGGTTTTTGGTGGGTCTTTGATTTTCATCTCTCAGCTCTGTTGCAGGAGTAGCTCCACCGCGAGCGGTCGAAGACTCAGAGCTGCGATTTACAGTAGAAGAACACCAACATGGTTCGCATTCTTCATTTTTTTTTTTCTTTCATAGCATCTGTTGAAGTCCATATGATTCAGCTTTTGTAAAGATTAAACGTTATCATATATGTTAAATTATTCTGCCATAGCCATTCTAGGGCTCGTTATTTGAATGGATTTTTAGGGTTTCGTTTTAAGATTGTACAGATGTTTCTGTTTTTTTAAAAAACTTGTTTTTTCTTTCCCAATTGCCTGACAATAATGTAGATCTGTGCACATACATATTCAGGAATTGAAACTGATTGGTTTTTACACAATTCGTTAAGTTAGCCTGATTCGTCGTAAGTTTTTCGATCACGGGGTCCGTCTTTTGTGTTCCCTGGATAAAATACTGAAACTGATTGGTTTTTACACAATTCGTTAAGTTAGCCTAATTCGTTTGAATTTTTTTTTTATCATGGAAGCACTCTTTTGTCTTCTCCGTATAAAACACGGTGTAGGTCAAAGTTAAACTGAAGGTGAGGAGGAGGCAATATGTGTATGAACAAAATATAATTTAGGTTGATAAATGAACTGATAAATTTGTGTATGCGGGTTGTTTTTGTGGATCAAAATTGGTGGAATTGCTGGGGTGTTATCTTCATGGGATATTCAGATTTGTAGCAAATCAAGTGTTAGTATTTGGTGGGTTTATTTGTGTTACTTTTGTCGAATTTAATCAATCCTATTCTTTTGACTCCAAAAATTCTTATTCCAACACCGAAAATCGAGTCAAACAAAATTGTAAAAAAGTTTTAAAAAAAATCCAAAAAACAATAACCAAAGACCGTCCGTCAAAAGAAGAAGAAGTAGAACTTTACCCGTGAATCAAAGATGCTGTGAGTTAGCTGCCATTAGAGAAGGGAGAGTGGGGAGTTAGGGTCTTGGGGACACGAGTTGGCAATAAAATGTCGGCTATGATGGTGAGAGACCGAAGAGGAGGCAAGGGTTTTTGGAATGGACCCATGAGTCGGCAGCTTATGGGCCCATTCAAATCCATTTCTCTCCAAACCCAACCCATTGAGAGCTCAAGTGCCACCTCCCAAGGCTCATCACAAAACTTTCCCAGTGGGCTACGTCCTACCCATTTATCCTATTATTTTTTTTTTCTCTCTCTCTCTGTCCCGGCTCTTCCTAGGTTGCCAGATCAAGATAGAGAGAGAGAGAGAGTGAGCACGCAGAGGAGACATTGCTATTTCTCTCGAGATCTCCTATCAAATTAAGCCAAAATCGTTTGTATACTCTTCTCAACATTTTTCCTTAAACTGTATTTCACTGATCTTCATCTTGTCCAATGGGATGTTAGTTCCTGAGTCGCCTGCTGCTATAGTCCATGATATATACACACACACTCGCACACATTCATTTCACGGTTTCGATTTGTGATTTGTGGATCATTGTTGTGTGATGCTAAGGGATTTAAAATATGTTCAAGTTTTGTTGGCCTCAACTCGAGGGTTTTGTATGGGTTTTGCGCTAATAATACTCATATTGTAGATGCGTGGACATACACTTATTGCATTTAGATGGACTTTTTGAAATTTAATTATATGCAGTGAGTGATTTTAGTTTTAGTAGAAGATAACTATGATGCAAATATGTCCTATTTTACAGTTCTAATCCGATAATACGCATTTCTTCTGTTTTGATTTGTGTGCGTATATATACATATGTGTATTTTGTTCTATTTTATATCTTATCTTAACTGCTTGTTAAGTCAAATTACTAATTTGATTTATTATATCTTCTGGTGCTCAGAACAAAAAGTTACAAATTTTTTTTTTTTAATTTACAGTATATTGTCGGGATATAATGATGAATGAATGGGGTGATATACCAACTTCTACATATATATTTGTTCGGGTGCAAAAGGGGAAGTGTGGAAGACCTTCTAACCCATCAGGACCTGTGTTTATATCACCTAATCAAAGCCAAATAAATATATTCAAATTCAAAGCTATTTTTCTAACAGAAAGGTGTCATTAGTGATCGAGCAGGATACTTGATTGTTGAGGTCTTAAAGTTAGAAGCTATGGGTCAGTGTTTATTCTTTGTACTAAGAGAGGCTACGTTTGTTTGTTTTTTATTTATTTATTTTATATATATATATATACATATATGTATATATATATACATATATGTATATGTATATCATATACATATCTATATATACATATATATCTATACATATACATATATGTATATACATATACATATACATATACATATATATATATATATACATATATATATATATATATATATATATATTATGCTTAAGAGTCCTAATTTCACCTTTTTATTATGATGTTGTTTGAAAAGAGCCATGTGACCATCCCTGTACATGTTTGATTTTAATTTAACTCATAAAACCTCGAGAAATTAGTGATTGAGCAAGATACTTGATTGTTGAGGTCTTAAACTTAGAAGCAATGGGTTAGTGTTTATTCTTTGTACTATGAGGGGCTAGTTTTTCTTTTTTTTTTTAATATTTTATGCTTAAGAGTCCTAATTTCACCTTTTTAATATGATGTTGTTTGAAAAGAGCCATGTGACCATCCTTGTATATGTTTGATTTTAATTTAACTCATAAAACCTCCACAAAGTTAGCTCAAATATGTTATGCTCTTCATTTTCACATTATTTCTGTTGTTGTTGGGTGTGGACCTTGCTTCTTGATCACTCTTCTGCCCTCTTCTCTGAGTTTGGTTTTTCATTTTCTGACTTTAATCAGAGATCTTTTTTGAACTTTTAGTGTTTATTCTCATTTCTCAATGCTTCAACTCATGATTCCTCTTTATCTGAAGTATAACTTCAGGCCTTATGTACTTTGGTAGTTGGTACTGTATGCTGTTGTCCAAAGTTGGGAAGGTTACAGATTTCAATCGAAAATTCCAATCAAAAGTAATGAAATATGATGCAAGGAGTTCTGGAAAAAAATAAAAAAACAAGCCTCAAGATGGTAGAAATCATCTATATTCAGAGCAATTTCTATTTCTTCACTGCAAAATTGTACACAATTCTGTAACCTAAACGTTATTAAATCCATACAAATTTATCCAAATCTTGCCTGACTTATTGGGAAACATACAACATGAATTGAGCTGTACTGGATGAGCTCTAAAGAATCTCTGGACCCTGTCAACTTTCTATTTAAAGTTTTACCTTGAAGGGAGACTATTAAAGATAATAGGTATATTATAAAGCTGACTTGAGATTTCATATTGGCCTATTATTATTGTTGAATCTTTATCTTTGGCACATTGTTGTAGTTAATTGTGTTCTGGTTGGATCATTTGGATTGTTGAACTTTATTGTCATGGGCTATAACAGGCTAGAGGGTTCAAGAAGCACTTGAAGAGGCTTAATGCTGTAACGCCCCAACCTGACCATTATACCGACCATCCCGGGTAGGTCGACACGGGTCAAGATGTAGGTACAACCTGTACTGCTCATTCATATTTCCATACACAGGATAAAGAAAGGATAATTTATAACAACATGAAATGATATGTTCTAGTGCATACATGCCCAAGTACGAGTAATACAACAAGTAAAGAGTCAAAAGTGCCAAGCTTAATGCCAACATCCCTGGCATATAGGCTACTAAGGAAATAAACTGGTAGTTCGAAATACAAATAACTTAAATGCACGCTAGATTGCTCGACGCACGACTGCCCAGAACACTGCAAAACCCAATGCAACCTGAGTAGAGTTTCCTAGCATTGGACCTCTACTAGAAACCTGTAAACCTGCTGCATGAAACACAGCATGAGCATGGAATGCCCAATAGGAGTACAACCTCAACCAACAGTAATAAATATTGATACAAGGAACATGATAAACAAAACAGTTTATATTCAGTTCAAAATTCAAATATCGTAAATGGTGTGGGTTTAGAACAGTTATAAGTGCGAAATAATGTCCATCAATTTCGAAGACCAGGCTCACAGAACGTATATCAGGACGTTGTTCTAGGCTAACAAGCCTCCGGCACAACGACAGCCAAAACCGACCACTACGGGGTCTGACCTCTCGAGGATAACCGACCAGTTGCCTAAAACACATGGCCAACTGTCGAGCCACTACGGGGCTATATACTTCGGGTCCGCACTAAGGCTCCACCCAGGACCATGGGCCCTTAAATAGTCTCCCTGTATACCAACCGAGCCTAAACCATGCATATCAGCAAAGGTTTATAAAATTCCAAATCAATTTCCAAAGCCAGCAGGTAAAGCAATTCATATATGGCATATAAGCATAATCAAGCATCATTTCAAAACAGTTATAACACCATCCAAAAACAGGAATGAAATAAGTAAATCCATATGCCAACATATAGGTTTATAAACAAGTATAAAACACGCCACACCAATAGTTCATCATGTATGTTCCATGTATCCTGTCTATTTCATAAAACAGTTCAGCATAAAATGCCACATAAAATCACATATCATCACCGTTAGAGAGGTTCAGTATCCTACCTTGACTGGGCAAATAAACTCCTAGCAGTGTTCTGATGAAATGCACACTAACTCGCGAAGGGATAGTTATCGGGACTATCCTGATCTGAAACATTGACCAATAAAGACATGCATAAGTCCCTGCCTAATAAAATAAACCGAATATTCAAAAACTAGACTCCGAGAGCTTTCCGTACATATAAAGTACGCGAAAATTGGAGTTCATATGCTAAAGTTATAAACGTTTGAAGTTCGGAGTACGAAATTATCAAAAAGGGCTAAAACCATAATAGTAGGGGCATTATGGTAATTTGACTATTAAAAGATTGTCTTCTTCACGTGAAGCCAACCTGCAACCAAGTTATACACAAAAAAAAAAATAGATGAAAACCAAGAGGAAATAAGATATATGATTTTATTAAAAAAAAAATATGAATCAAAGTTAAAACCTTAGTTTATATATATCTATATGTATATATCTATATATATTAAAAACCCATAAAAAAAGGAAATAGCACAAGGCTGCCACGGCTGGACTGCCATGGCCGGGACTGCCATGGCTTCATCATTAAAAAACAATGCCAACCTGAAACAAAGAAATACCCACTTGTTGATCCTCTTATTTTATGCATACATTAAGTAATTTATTCTATTCACTAACTAGAAAATAAGTCACCGAAAAATAGAGAGAATCAAAGGCATGCACAGTCCGAAAATATCAGCTTAAAAACAGAGCACCATGAGCTACCATGGCTGCTGCAAACACGGCATCAACCCAGCCCTTTAACAGTTTTCTTTTTTCTTTAAAAAAAATAACCCTACATAGAACTCAATTAAATCCCTCAAGAAGTTAGTCTAATAAACATTAAAATTGAATAAAGAAAACCAAAGCTTGAATCAAACACCATGACTGCCGTGGGTTTGCAACTCCATCACAGTCTCTGATTTCTTGAAACCAAATCATAATGGAAGCTCAAAATCCACATGCAGACCTAAAATCAAGGTTGATACGAAGCACAAATCAAAAAGAAAATGGATCATTGACGTTTAGAGTTTGATAAGCAGAGGCCGAAACCCAACTCAAGAAAAACAGGGGATGTTTATAAAGTTTTTTTTTTTTCTTTTAAACTTCAAAAATTTTGAAAAACAACCCCATGCATGTATGATTTTGGCTCTGGAATATCTCCACAAATGTGGATCCAACACATGCAGACATAAACCCATGATATTTACCGTTTGAAAAATTGTTTTGAATCAAAACCCACCATGATTCATAAGATCAAAGTTCATGCTATGAAAACAGCTCATTTAAATTCATATGCATGCCAAAAGAACCCATAAATCCCAAACATACCTTGCATGTAAGATGAATCCCTTATCAGATTCATCAAAACAGAAATTAAACAAGAGATTTTTTTTTTTTTGAAAAGGAAAGGGGTTGAAATACTCAAGCATCAGCCGTAGCTTACCTCTAATGGAAATGGAGGAGCTTCTTCAGGCAAGGGATTTCGGTCACAGCTCCCCCCCCTCAGCAGTACTCTCTCTCTTTCTCTCTCTCTCACTAAACACTCTCATCTCTCTCATATGCTCGAAGCTCACAGCTGAATGTGAGTTTGGAGAGGTGCCAACCACGGTTTTTAAAAGAGAGGTTAGGGGCCTTATTGCAATATGAGGAAATTTGATTTGTTAAAATTACAAGAGGCCCTTTAATTGATATAAAATTTTTGAATCACCACTAACACTTATAAAAATTATAATATTGAAGCTTCTAAATTACTGAAATACTCCAAACTTATTAAAATAATGAAAATAGCACATTTAAAATTTTTGGGGTATTACAAATGCCCCCCACCATTGGATGCTTGACAAGTTGGGAGGTGCATTTGTAAGTCAATATCTGTATTTTTTATTCCCCTTTCTTTGATGCATTCCAATGTTCTTATCTCACACCCAGTATCTTCAATGGCTTGTCTAAATTGTTTCTTTGTGTAGGCTCCCAAGCCTTCATATGGACCTCACAAATCTAGGGAATGCCTGCCGTTGATTCTGATCCTGCGAAACCGTTTGAAGTATGCTCTCACATACCGTGAGGTCATTTCCATTTTGATGCAACGCCATATTCTGGCCACATCAAGATGGGAGTATATGGGTTTCTTTGGTTGAAATTTCTCATCTTACTTCTTGTTACATTTGTTCTCAGAAAACCATGAACCAAATGTTGGAGACAATGGTTGGGTATTCTCAATGCTTTCTGGCGTTGATAAAAAGTGGAGTGAAGGTTTGAAATTTGGACACGAAGTATCTTCATTTTTAAAATGGAATTGTATGCTTCTCCATGCATCAATTTTCCAATATGTGGATAAAGGGTCCTCTTAACTTGTGTCCTAATGTCACATGTTTAGTCACCCTGCTTTCTGGAACACATATGACCCTTATACATGAAAAGTGGAGCTAATGTTTGGAACACATATTGCAAAGAGTAGTGTGAAAACCCAAAATTTTTAAACTTTATTTTATTGTTTGTTTGTTTTTTTTTTTTTTAAATCTTTTATAAAAATCCTCTCCATGTCCCTTTTTATTTAAAAACACTCCCCTCCCCTTTTCTTTACATTTTCGGCCAAAGGAGAGTAGCCCGAGAGAGAGTGAACTAGGGAGAGAGAGAGAAGGGGGAGCTGCCTTGGTGGTTCACCGGAGCTTCTCGCCGCTGCCATCTCGCCGTAAAAGGTAAGCTTGTAATCTTCTTTATTTTCTTCTTCTTCTGCCCTTTCTTTTTGTTTTTCTTTAAAAACCCATTTTGTGGGTTTGAATGGGAAGCTTGGCTTTGTGAGGATATTTGGTTTTGAGTTGTGGAGATTGATAGATCAACTTAGTTTGAGTGAGGTTTGAAGGCTTTGGTTGAGAAATCATGGGTATTTTGACTATGTATCATGTTTTGGATTTATGTGGGTTTTATGCCTAAAACTTTGTGGATCTCATGTTTTGACCGTTAGATCTTGAATATTTCTATAGATTTAAAGTTGTTAAACTTTATTTAGGCTAAATTTGAAGTTTGAAGGGTTGCATTGAAACATTTTGGAGTTTTGGAAGGTTTTGATGTTACTGCCGCTCGTTAGTGTGCATTCTGGAGTTCAAACAGTCGACTGTCTCCCTGAAATAGTCGACTGTTTGCTGCAGCTCTTGGACAGTCGACTGTCTTCCCTATACAGTCGACTGTTTGGCCTTTCTTTTGTAGTTTTCCCTTTGTTAAAGGACCTAAGTCTGTCTTTAAAGCCCCTTGTGAACCAGCACCTTTAGCGGGAGGCTGCTTAGGTCCACGTCATCACCGTACGATGATTAGGGATATTTAGAAAACAAACAAGGAGTCGCCACCTTATGTTTGAGGAATAAGGAAACCATAAAAATGTTTTCGTTTAAAAACAAAACAAACTCCATTTCAATGAAAAGACAGTCTATGAACCAGAGATGGATCCGGGGGCTAGGTTACGACGTGGGAAGGTTCCAAGCTTTCACTTGTAGGCACCCATCTTGCCCTAATTAAAGGACTTCTAATTTATTTGGGCTATTTAAATTCTTAATGCAAACAATCCTAAATAATCTAATCAACCAACAAAATAGTGATATAAATGCAATAAACTATATTAATAATAATAATAGAAAATAATATACAAACAAACCCTAAGAAACCTAGGACACCCTACGGGCATCCTAGGGCGGACTTGAGCCCTATTAGCGCCTGCGTATCTTACTAGTATTACCTAGCAAGCATCAAAGTCCACATAGTTCGACTACCCTAGGACTCTCTTATTGGAATCGACCACATCATCAAAAAGTATTTCAACTTAATTCAAGACTCTAACTTCGAGAGTTTTTTATCTATTTATTTGAAATCATTTCAAATTAAAAGACCTTTTTTTTTTTAAAATCAAAATATTCTAAACAATTCTCATCTTTAGAATTCAATTCCAATTGAAAATCTTTTTCAAAGATATTTCAATAAAACAAATCATATTGGGAGAATCTTATCCCAAGATAAAAATCTTAAAACATTTCAAATTCTTTCAAAAATCAATTAATAATCAAATCTTTCATAAAAATCATATTCATTTTATAAAAATCTCATTAAAATCTTTTTAGAAATTCCCTCGAAGAGAGACTCTTAAATCAACTCTAATATTCAAATCAGATAATGATTTTTACAACAAAGGACAGTCATAGGGAAGGTCAAGTGACCTTCTTAAGCCTAGGGTCTCTAACTAGCCCTAAAGTTAGTCTAAAATACTAAAATCCTAATGCAAATGCATGCTGGAATTTTAAATAAATTAATCAAACATTCATAAAATCAATTCTAACCATGCATGAAAATGTTCCTAAATGCATACTAATTGAACTATGTGAACCTAAGCATATTTCTAAGTTGGATTTGGCCCTAAAATAATTTTTAGAAGCTATTTAAGGACATAAACAAACCCGGACAGATTTGACTATGAACCTTAAACCACTCTAAAAACCATGAAAACAAAGAATAAAAAAATATGAAGATGGCCTAGCATGCTTTCTACATGAATATACTTTGAACATACTATAAGAATCATGCAAAACATATCAAAAATACACAAAAATATGCTTAAACAATTAATTTAAACACAAGGGGAGGATCTTACCTTTGCACGCTCCCTCGTACGCAATTTATATATTCAAACCATCAAATCCATGACAAGTGTTTAAATAATTATAAAAACATAAAAATAATGACTCAAGACTTATCACATGCCAAAATAACATATTAACATATTCACATAATCATTAATATCATCAATCGAACACCAAAGATTCCAACGATTATATAAACATATTAATACGTACCCTAAACATGCTTACACACACGAAATAACAACAAAGCTAACCCTAATCATGCATATTCACATAAAATCATAACAATGCTAACCCTAGTCACATCTAATCACATGAAATCATAACAAAACTAACCCTAATCATGCTTACTCACATAAAATGACAATAAAGCTAACCTTAATCACATCTAATCGCATGAAATAATAATAAAGCTAACCCTAATCACATCTAATCACATGAAATCACAATAAAAAACATCCTAACATGCTTGCTAACATACAATCATAATTAAACTAACTAACTCTAAACATGCGTCTTTACATAAAATCATAACAAAACTATTCCTAAACATATTAAACATATTATTACCCTATATTAAAAATAACACAACCTATTCTAGCATGCAAAATACATTAAACATGCAACAACTAATATCATTCTATCATATGCAAACAACTAAAATCCATACATATCATATATATTAAAAACATGAGGATGGAAGAGAAGATTTACATGAAAACAACAAAAATTGAACTATGATAGAACCCTTACCATTTCTTCTTCCTTCTTGGCTATCTTCCTTCAATCCCTAAGCTTTGAGTTCTTTCTCCCTTTTCCTTCCTTAACCTCTGGTTCTCCCCCAAAAATGATGAATAAAAACGAAATTCGAAAACCCTAGCCTCTTCCTCCTTGTCCCAACTCTATAATGGTGTATTTATAGAGTTAGGGTTTAAAAACCTTGAATGGTTGGGATTGATCCTTCTAAAAAATCATCTTAGGGCTTAGAACCAATCCTCCTAGGGTTTGTAAGCTGAATCCCACTTCGAATTTATTCAAAAAAATCAAACAAAGTCGGCCAAAACAAGTGGGGAAGTCTCAAACTATCCAAATTCATAAAATATGCTCGACAATCCTGGTGGCTGTTCTGGGCTGGACGGTTGGCCGTCCTAGCTAGGACGGTCACCGTAGTGACTTTCCCAAATTTCCCCAATTTTCAAGGGATTTTAGTATTTTTGCCATATTTTGCTCAATTTGAATCCAAATTCAATGATTCAGGTGTCAAAATGACCGTGTTTTGATCCTCTACATTTTTATAAGGTTTTTGAATTAAAAATACTTGACCACGGTCAAGGGTTTTGATAAAAAGCTAGCCAATTGACTCGATTGTGCCAAATTGGTCATGTGACCATACCTTGTTTTGTAAAATCGGTCAAGTAGGCTTGAAATACTTCTAAAAACATAGTTTTAATATGAAATTGGTATTTGAAAATATTTGATTTTGGTGAAAACGACCAATTCCCGGTCAATTTGAATAAAACCCTAGTTTGACTTATTCTCGCCCGTAGGATCGATTTTGGGCGAATATATTCCAACCATTCAAAAGTTCAATTGATACTTCAAATACACTCCCCACATCCATTTAAACCTCATGAAACAATCTGTTTCGAATTCGGAGGTTATTCGGAAATTATACGAGAAAAAGAACGAAAACGCCCCTCAAGTCGCAAAAACTCTAATTACCTATCAAGCTCTTATCAGAATGTCATGAAAATTTACAGGGATGTTTTAAAACACCTTAAAAGTCAAATGCAATACAAATGGATTGATTCCAACCCAAATGTACACATGAAATAATGAATTGTCTTTTTCCTCATAAAAGGGCAATTTGGGTAATTTGGTATTTACAAGGCCAATTCCTCACCAAATAATCCACTCTTCGAGCTGATCATTTGGATAAATATATGATAGAAATAATTGGTAAAAATGGGGTGTCCACACCCCTTTTCTTTCCTCTTGCTTTTATTGAGTTATTTCTTTTTAGAGTTGGATTGGAATTCTCGTTGAGGTCTTGGGGTTTAAAGTTAGGAAATTGGGATAGTAGTCTCCATTAATGTAGTGGTAGCGAAAGTAAATTTATGTATTTATTCATCTTTTTATTGTCAGATTTGGATAGCCCATGGGAGGATTATTACGCAACCTAGCATGCATTTTCTTATAGGACTGTCAGAGATCTAAACCTCAAGGTAGGACTATTTATATTCTTACTGATACTGATGATGGATGTTTTAGGGTTGTCGCCCGTCTTATAAAATTTATGATAACTTTATTTACAAAATCATAGATGCATACATCATATTATTTATAAATGAAATAGTGATGTGGTTAGAATATGCAAGCATGCCATGTTGTGCTATGATTTATCTATGTTTATGATTTGTTGAATAGTTATGAGTTTGATATGAAAAAGGGGGGCATGTGTATTGAGAAAACTCCCATGCCTATGTGATAAAATGTGAAATGAAAGGATATATGTTTATGGAGGGGCATGTGTACTGAGAAAACTCCCATGCCAATATGATCGATATGTCTATTGGATAAATGTTTACGGAAGGGCATGTGTAATGAGATAACTCCCATGTCCATACGAACGATATGTTTATTTGATGAATCATGAGCACACTTATTTTACTTTGATGATAAATATTGTTATATCATATATGGGTACTTGTATATTTCCTAAGCCACACTTGTATTTGTTAACCTGGATTTTTTATGATTTATGCATCGTTACTATTATTATTGTTAGATAAGAATGGTATTTCTATTGAGCATTCAAACGCCCACGTTGCCTTTTATGAAGCAGATTCTCAAGATATCATAACAGGATCTTCGAGTCAGAATTCGTTTCCATTGGTGCTAGGCTTGGCGATATTTTGGGCTTTAGTACTGAGAAATAGGTAGTTATTTTCAGTAGATTGTAGAATTTCGGACTTTTAGTAATGAATGACATATTACCAATGTGCCAGGGATGTTGGTACCTTATTTTATGTATGGATATATTTATTATTTGCATTTGACGGATCAGGGACATATGTATGATACATTTTTATGCATTTCATGCTTGTTATATATATCCTTCATTATATTCTGTGTGGAAATATGAATAAGCTTATCAGGTTGTATCTCCATTTTGACACGTGTTGACCTACCCGGGAGGGTCCTCAGTAGCGTCAGTTTGGGGCGTTACAAAATGGTATCAGAGCTCATTAGTAGGTCCATAATGGGATTCATGCATAGCATATAGAGATGAATATAAGAATTTAGAAATAGAGGATAGTTCATACATCATGCCTTGTGTGAAGGGTAGAAGCATTTCAGGAAGGGTTTGGGTTTTACATGCTAACTTTGAATTTGATGATATGTGATTTTGGTGTGTAAAGGAGAAATTGAGAATAGGAGGAGTACACGTCATACTTCCGAAACAGGCGAACCTTCAAATGTGTCTCAGACACTAGAAGAGGGTGGAGAAGTCCGTAGCCTCCTTCAAGAGATGACTTCTGTGCTGAGGAGATTTTCTGGACGAGGTGCTTCAGGTGACACAGAAGGTGGAAGGTCACAAGCATTGAGAGACTTTCAGAGACAAAATCTGCCACAGTTTAGAGGTGGTTCAGATCCGTTAGAAGCTGACAGGTGGCTTGATGAAATGCTTCAGATTTTTGAAACCGTTGGAACTCCTGCAGTTTATAGAGTGAGTTTTGCCACTAGTCTATTCAGGGGCGATGCAATTACATGGTGGACAGGTATTCGAACAAATCCAGCACGAAATGTCGCCAGAATGAATTGGGAACAATTTAAGAACATATTCAGAGATAAATATATACAAGCGGCATTCAGGCAAGCTAAAGAAGATGAGTTTATGAGATTGCAGCAAAGGGACATGACAATATTGGAATTCGAGGCAAAATTTATGGAATTAATTCGGTACACTGGTGTGAACCACCCGACCTGGCTCACTTGTTTGTGTGTTGTTGAGTTTGGAATTAAATTCACTATCATTGTGGATGTAGATAACTCATTATCCTTCTCTATTTATTCTTCTCTTTACCTACTCAATTATCCTTCTCTATTATCCACTCAAGATCATCCAATCCCGATCATCCTTCTCTATTGTGGGAGTCCACTTAAATTGGGTTTTGAAAAAGGAAATGAGTTTGATAAAAACTGGGAGTCGCCACCTTATTTTTAAGGAATAAGGAAACCATAAAAAAGAGTTTTATTTTCAATAAAACAATGACTCCATATTTTAAGGAAAGATAAATCTTCGAATCAAAGTTGTATTCGAGGGCTAGGTTATGAGATAGGAAGGTTCCAAGACACATCTTGTAGGAACCTATCTCACCCTAATTAAAGGTCTCCTAATTAATTTTGGGCTTTATCAAAATCTCATAAAAACAATCCTATCATATCTAATCAACCAAGAAAGTAGTGTAGATAATACTAGATAATAGATAATAATAATAAAAAATAATCAAAATCTTAAAGACCTTAGGAGACACAGAGTCATCCGAAGATTGGACTTGCACCCTATTGACTGCCTTCGTACCTTACCAGTTTCATGATAAGAATCAAAGTCCACGTAGTTCGATTACCCAGGATTCTCCTATTGTAATGAACTACTCCACTAAAGGCATTCTACCTTATCTAAGACTCTATCTTCGTGAGTTTAACTTTGTTCAAAATACTTCAACATCCAAAATGGGAGTTTCATCCCGAAACAACTTCTTTAATTCCAATTTCATTGGAAAACTTTCTCGAACATAGACTCCTAAACAAGTTAGAATCCCTAATTTGATGTAATTCTTACAACAAAAGGGAATCCTAAGCAGAGCCAAATGGCTCCCCTAACCTAAAGTCCCTAACTATAACCTAAGTTAGTTTAAACAACCTAGAATACTAAAAATAATGCATGCTGGAAATTCTGGAAAATGCAATAAAATACAATAAAACAATTAACAAATATGCATGAAAATGTCCTAAATGCAACCTAATCTTACTAAGTGAACCTAGGCACGTTTCTAGGTTGATTTAGACCCCAAAAATGACTTTTAATTCACTCTAAGGCTAATTTCAAGTTCGGACAGATTTGAAAGTAATCCCAATCATGAATCAAAACCCAAAGAAAAATGAAAGAAAAAATGGGATAAATGAACTACAATACACCCTAATATGATGCACTAAGACTACCATATATAAGACTATATAAAAAGTGGCTTAAGGATGGTGATTAAGTCATATTCAAATAGATATTCAAATCTAGACAGATTTGAATATTCACTTTAAATATCCTTAAGACCATTATCAATCCACCAAAAATACTAAATGAAATTTCTAACATGCATATTAAAACAACGGACTAAAACCCTATATGCAAAACTACTCAAAACAATCAAACATCATGCTCAAAACAACTAAGTCTACCACAAGGGAAGAAACTTACATTTGCTCGCTCCCTCGATCACAATTCATATATCAATCACTTCAATGCATTCTATATGGTAAACTTAATTGAAATAAAGAAAGAATAATACTAAACTTGACATACAAGGCCTAAAACTACTCCTAACATCTTAACAATGATTATTGACACAAAAGACTCAAACTTACCTAAATACTATGCATTCCTACCTAGAACAGAAAATGACACACATTAAACCACTCCCAATATGCATTGACTCTTTAACATAACAATTAAAAAACTTGAATAATATAGGAAAGACTATCCTAATCATAAAAACCTCACTCAAACACCCTAACATATTATGAGACTCAAAACAGAAAACATGCATCTATAAGACCAATATCATACAAGCATTAAACCAAACCTATTCTACATCATGCATTCCTACTCCTAATCATTAATACTCAAACTAAAGATGATTCCTAAAGTATAAGAGAAGAAGAAGAAGTAGAAGTAGAAGAAGACTAACATATGCAAACTACCGAAAAATTCCTAAAGTCAAACTATGTTATGTAAAAGTTCAATACAAGATCAATGGTGTACTTAAACATACCTTTAGCCTTCTTTTTCCTTGCTTCTAGCTCACTTCTTCAAGCTCCAATGGCCTCCAATTTCATAGCTATGGCTGGTTGGTGCTCTAGGGACTCCAAAATCCCAATCTCTCTCTCCTTCGTCCCCTCAAATTGATTTATAAGTGAGGTATATATAGATGAGGCCTCTATTTTGATCCATAGATCTCATTAAAACCCTAGGGATGATCCAAGGGTCCTAAATGAGTCTTCCAAAGTCCTCAAAGTCGTGCAAAGGGCTCCAAGCTGAGCTAGATAGACTTTGGAAGAGTCCTAGGTTGCGTTTGGTACGCGGGTTAGGAATCTCAAGCCTGGGAATGTCTAATCGGGGGGTTTGGGTTTGGGTTTGTAAACTTTGTTTGGAATGTTGGGGTTCAGGATTAAGATGACTGGGTTTCAAGCCTGAACTGTGTTTGTTTGGACCATAGGATTACAACAATTATTTTTGAAATTACAAAATTACCCTTCATTGTTTTATATATATATTATATATAATCTGATATATATATTATATATATTAAAATCTGATAATATTTGATTTATATATAATCTTATATATATATTTATAAAAATCTGCTGTGTGTATATATATATATATATATATAACAGAGAAGTGCACGACCTCCACGGCGACTCACGGCGACGACGACGACGACTCTGCACGGCTTCACGGCGACTCACGGCGACGACGACGACCGGCGAGTCCCCTTCTTCTTCTTCTTCTTCTTCTTCTTCTTCTTCTTCCTCTCTCTTCTCCCACCGGCGTGAGTAGCAGCGGCAGTCTTCTCTTCTTCTTCTTCTTCTTCTTCTTCTTCCTCTCTTTTCTCCCGCCGGCGTGAGGTGTGCTCTGCAAAACGAACCCGCCGGCTTGCGATTTGAATTGGGGATGGAGATGGAATCGAAATTTGTTGCCTGCAAAACGAAAGGGCACGCTCGTCAATTATGAAAATCATAATCTCAAGCCCCGGTCTCAAAACCTCAAACCCACCGGTCGCAAGAGGCTTGACATTCCCACCCATGGCCGGCTTCCCCTCTGCACCGGCTCACCTTTTTCACCCCAAACCTTCCATCCAAACACTGTAGATCTCCACCCCAAACCCAAACCCAAACCCGCCGGTCAACACCTCCAACCAAACACACCCCTAGTGGCTTAAAACACTCAAAAGTCAAAAAATGGCAAAAATAAGGCGGAGGGCTCGGGTGACCGTCCACCCTAGGACGGTTGGCCGTCCCTAAGGGGATGGTCATCGAGTCCCAAGGCTTAATTTGCCCTATGTGGGCCTATTTCAGCCCGTTTTGACTCGGTTACGGCTTTTTTCAGCTTTTCGGGCCCGTTTCAACTCCAAATTTGACGATTCAAGTCGAAATGATCGTAATTCGATTCTCCATGTTTTGAGAAGTGTTTGAAGTGAAAATGCATTGACCAAAGTTAAGGTTTTTGGAAAAAGCTGACCGATTAGCTGTTTTGGTCCTACCGGGCCCAAATTAGGGTTTTGGAATCTGCTAACCAATCACTCTCGAAATCATTTATACTTCTCGAAACAAGTTTTGAAAACATTTATGGAAGTGTTTTACAGCTTTTGAAGGCTTCTATTGGATAAAAAGATCGAATCCCGGTCGTTCCCGGTCGAAACCCTAATCTGAGCTTAAAATGGCCCTTTGGGCCTTAAGAGCCAAACATGAGCCAGAAAGCTCAACAGACGTTTCCACTAATCAACTTAGCTACCAAACATATCCTAAATATCCATGCTAAAGTCTCGAGACTATCTGGGACAAGATCGACAGTCATTCAGAGCTTTTGTGATCCAAAGGACAGTGCTGCCCTTCAAGTCACAAAAGGCCTTATTTTCTATCAAACCTAACTCAGAATACCATGAAATTTAACAGAGACATTACTAGACTCTCTAAAAACTAAATGCAAGAAGAACCGACTTAATCTAACCTAAAAACCTACATGTGATAATGACCTCTATCTAACTACTCCCAAGGGTAAAACTGGCAACTTAGGGTTTTAACACCATATTTCACCTCAACTCACAGGCAACCATCAATGACCCTACTCATGGTAAAAAATGGATGTCTACAGAAGCCCTTAGCCTCGTTGATGTTCATGCCTTCGCCAGTGAATATCAACGAAACAAAATGACATCCCATTTTTGTTGCAACAAAAGAGGGATAATCAAATCATCTTTCACAAACAATGATCACATCATCAAATCTTGGAAGTCACACACATACGTCAAATAATCTTATCTTAAGAGGAAATCTCAACGCATATTTTCAATTTATCAATCATCATCCTTGGAAGTCCTACACACACCTCCAATGATCTTAGGGGACCTCAGCTCTTTTTTGGAAATCCTACACACATTTCCAATTATCATCTTATCTTAAGAGGAAATCTCAACACATATTTCCAATTTATCAATCATTATCCTTGGAAGTCCTACACAGACCTCCAATGATCTTAGGAGACCTCAGTCCTTTTTTGGAAATCCTACACACATTTCCAATCATCATCTTATCTTAAGAGGAAATCTCAACACACATTTCCAATTGTAATCTCCTTAGAGTCCACGACTCTTTTCGGAAGTCATACACATACTTCCAATCATCTAATTTGCCAAATATTTCTTTTGACAACTTCGAGTTATCATCAACACATGCACTCCACAACATCATCAATATCACTTAACATCATTCTCATACACATTTCATGCGTATTTCTCAACATCTCATGCAATCCACACAACCTTTATTAATTTGGGCCTCCAAAGTGGGCCTTTCTCATTCACAAACCCTCAAAGGGCTATCTTATCTTCACAATCCCTTCATGGGTTTCACAATCTCATCACTTCACTTGTGCTTATAATCATTTCATAATTACAAACCTTCCTCACATATTACTTTCATCATCCCCTTTTCATATCTCAAGGTTTTCAACCAGAAACTTATCATTTCATGTGAACTTTCCTATTCACAATCACTCAATTCACACCTCCACATGTACAAACTCTTCCTCATTTCTCATTCATGCATCAAACCTTCTTCTCATACCATTCTCTTGCAAACTATCATCAATATCAACCATGTGAATTTCATTCAATTTCAAATTGAATTTCAACCATTCCAACCTTGCAAATCACTCTCTAAGATTGCTCTACATCAATCCTTAAATCAAAACTAGGACTCTTTTCTTCGATCCTTGCATTTGGGATTCACACCCATTTTCCAAATCTTTACAACTTTTGTCTCATCTTCAAACAAGGGGTATCCACTCTCTAAACACCTAACCAATACAAGGTTTTCTGGATTACGAAATTAACTCTAGAGTGTTGTTGGAGTTTCAATCTCATCTTTTCTATCTTCCCATTCACGACAAGAGGTAAACTCATACTCCTATCTTCTATCCCCAAATTCTATGGTATTCTCAGCTCAAAATCTACTCTATGAGTTTTGGTTGACCATTCCTCTTCATGAGGAATATATTTGGAAGAGCTTGGGTACTCCATTCTCTTGTTTTACAAGCTTAAAATTATGTCCACCAAGTGTTTGATAAAATTTCCACGAAAACAAAACTTCGATTTTTTAAAATCCAATTTCTCATGTCATGATTCAAATAAGTTTCACACATTATCTGAATGATTTAGATGTACCACGACAAGTTTTCAAAATACATTTCAAATGTATGCACACTATATGTTTTATAATATTCCCAAAAAAAGAAATCCAAAAACAAATCTTCATGTCATGATTCCATTGACTTTAATAATTTTCTAAAATGATTTCATCATATCATGACAAGTTTTCAAAACTTATTTCAAATGTGTGCATATCAGACGCTTGATAAAAATCTCAAGAAAGTAATACTTAATGTTTTTTCAAAAAACACTATTCTTTCTAGTGACATTTCCATGCTACTAAGAAAGTTTTATTTCAAAAAAAAAAAAAAAAAATTCATTTCAACTAAGCATACCTTTAAGGCTAGGTTTTTGATAAAAGATTTCCAAAGTTCCTTTCCTTGGGATTTTCTTTCCAATTACATTCCTTATGACAAAGGGATTCAAAATCATCAATAGTGCTAAGTTATTATAAACTTTCAAGGCATTAAATCATTAATACATACAATGATAGTCTTCAGCATCACTATATGTTACACTTTCATTTTTCAACACAAGTGTTACACTTAGTGTAAGTTTCAAACCCATCATTCTATGCATTAATTTCATATGTCTATAATTCCATCCTTTGAAAGTTAATCTAACTTATCAATATCAATTCTTTTTCTAATCAACCAACTCTTATATTGTAGACTAACTTCAACACAAGGACACCCATGACAAGGAAACCTAGCTTAAGAACTTTCTAGTGCAAGTACTGTAAAAGTACCTTGAGGAGAGACGGACTAACACACGGAGCTCACATATATCATTCACTTTTATAAACAACCAAGAGGGCTTTCAAAAGCATTTTTTAGAAAAACAGAAGTGTGAAGATTGTATTTAAGCATTTCGGCTTGAATCCTTTGATCTCAAAGTGGGATGTAAAGTCAATATCAACTCCGATTCTGATGGCTACATCCTTTGGGGTTCATAACCTCATGTATCTTCTTCAAACG
>JAESVK010000169.1:284482-301142 GCA_017140935.1 Hamamelis virginiana
CATCATGCAGCAACCCCATTGTTGAGTAGCTTTTGATCAAAATGCCAAACTCCTGAAAATCCATTATTAGAAACACTTTTAGGGCCGACAAAAATCAACATTAATACATGTATATAAGAGGCTACATCCATGCATTAAAGGTAGACAAATGATAAGGAAGGGTTATTTCAAATGGGGGTGACAAGTCAATTAGCAATTACCATGTCCTTTGCCCACCCTCCTCAACTGAGCAACATATTTTGAAATTTTCTTGATGGCTTCCACCTACATATCGATGAATTAAATGAAAAAGGGTAAAAAAATGACCATATCACATAGAATCTCACAATAATTCTTCGAAGTCCGAATCATTAATTAACACTTAAAATGAAAAATCAAACAGGTAAAGTAGCTTCACCAGCTCAGTTAAGAACTCATTTTCAACAAAATCCGCCAAATTTACGTCCTTGTTTCGATTAGCTACCTGCTAGTGCCCGGGAAAAAGCATATATATATATCAGAAGAAACCCCACGTGCTAGCTTACAAAATGATGTACTAAATAATAGCAATTCCCGTTTGGCATTTTAGGTACTGAACAAAATAAAAAGTACATCGCCCAAAAAAAGGGTAAAGAATGGAGAGGGTAGCAATTTACTTCGTGTAGATTCAGAAGTTTTTCATTCGTTAATTTTTCTAGGGACAATGAAAGCTCCATTGTTGAATAAAAAAATTGCAGATGGTTAGTCTTGTTGAAAGCATGTATGCTTGCATGTAAGAACTGTAGTGCAATCCCAAGCGTAGGATCTATCTATTGCAAGCATAGTAATTCATGGGAGTACCCATGGTCATATCCACAGGGATAGGGAGTCGAGAAAAATTACAAATCCCTTTGAAAATTATTCAGATTCAAGAAAAAGAAAATAAAAATCCAGTGGTTTGGTTTGAAAGTTGTTTATGCTAAACACATAAAAGTTAAGGAATTTTAAAACAATGAAAGAAAAGAGCTGGAATTTAGAGTTCAACTTGTCCACATCATTGGTTCTAATTTCTCACACTAACACATCCAGATTACATTGAAGAATGGTCTGGATGAGATATTTAGTAAAAAAAATCCAAAATATTTACACGCCCAAATTACATTGAAGAATGATTTGGGCGGAAGATTTAACTTTAAAAGTATTTGTCACAGAATTCTCATCTAGGATCCATTGAAGAATGGTCTTTGATGGAGAATTTAACAATAAATACATTCTTGCTTTAAAATTATAGGATATTGATGCTAAACATTCATTCAAACATTTTAACAAACACTTGGAATGCTTTCAGCGTTAAGCGCCACCCGTGCCAAGAAACCCTGTCTACAGATGGTCAAAGCTAGTCAATCCTTGTGGATTTGAGCAAATACTGTGTTTATCATCAATATCCAAATCTATCAAGCAAGAAATAGTGTGAAAAATCATTACCTTAGATGTAGATCAAGAATTCCCATCAATCCTAGCTGTTTAAAGCTTAGCTACTCATGACTTGAAAATAAGCAGATTAAAAATAAATTAAACTGAGGACTTTGATTTGAAATTGAAAACTATGAAAATAAATTGCATAAATTGAAAATACACAAGGTGTTCAAATACAGAGAAATTAAATAAGAAAGTTAAATTACAAATGAAAATAAACAAGAAATTAACTAATCTATTCTATAAAAATGAAACTAAGAATCTAAGCAGGATTAAAGAGAAAAGAAAAATAACAAAATCCTAATCTAAGTTAAACTAAAGGAAAAATTAGAAAACTAGAGGAGAGAGCCGTCCAAAGAAACCATGCTTTGCTTATATAGGCTTTGAAGTGAAATGTCAAAAATGCCCTCCAAAGTAGCTTGCTTAATGGTGAAGTAAACTTTCATTACCGATAATTCGAATTGATACTATCGATAGTAGTGCAATTCTAGACAAAATGAGATTTGATGCATACTAACATTACCTATAGTCCAAAAAGTCATTATCGATAAAGGGTTGCTGCTGGATTTGATCGGCTCAAAATTGTCTTAGAGCATTACCTATAATGTTTAAGCTACTATAGATAATGAGGATATGCTCGGTAAAATGCTACAACTTCAAATGCATGTATCTTTCTCATCTGAAGTCGGATTTGGATGATTTTTATATGCACGCGAAGCTTAAGAAGTCTTCTTTCCAACCATGGTAGTCTCATAGTCTGATTCAATCTGAAGAAAATTAGTTTTTAGAATTATTCAGATTGGTTGCATTTTGCACTTCTTGACTTCATTTGCCCATATCTCCCAAACAATTTGGAATTTAGATTTGAAATTTGATATGAGACATCAAGACACACTTAAAAGTATGTCATAAAAGTCCCATGACTTTTGAAGACTTCCAAGGCTTGAATCTAAGTTCTCTCTTTACATGCAAAAACATCCACTTTATGGCATTTTACCTACAAAACGGCAAAAACAGTAAAAACCATTATAACTATATATTCACTAATATAATGGCTAAAATATGCATAATATGGTGGGAATAGTGCAATAAAAATATGCAAATACATTATTCAATCACACCCCCCAACTTGAACCTTGCTAATCCCTAGAAAGAACTAGCATAAAAACAAAAGCTAAACAAAATAAACAACCTAACTAATCCACTTTCTCAGGAAACCGCAATTGCATTTAGCTTATGCAACAAGCCTTTAACCCCTAGGTTCCCCCTAGTTGACGAGTTAAAGTATCATGAGGGTTTACAGAAATGACACCTACAAACATGGAGAAATAGTACATTCCTCTTATTCACACATGTTAAGAACAAACTTCAACAAAATGGGTATGCATGGAAATCTATCATCTCATGAGTAATGCAATGGTTTGAACTAGTTTTGCATAGATAAAATTCTTGTGTTAGTGATGAAAACCAGTCAAATACATTCCAAACCATTGAATTCACCAAGCTTAAGCTGAAGAATTGGGAACAAAGAGAAACACAACAAAGAGATGGATAAATTTAAAAACAAACATGATAGGTTATATATACAAGAGATGCACTAACATAAATGGAAAATGAGAAAATGAACAACAACATACATAAACACAAGAGATGGTAATATTTTAACAAAAGCTAAACACAGGTAATTCATGGAATCAAATAGGTCTTTATTTGGTTCAAAAATGCTTTTAGATTCAATGATGGACAACAACAAGAAATGTGATGGTTTTACAACGTGGTATAGGTTATCTACCCAACCATCACATATACAAATCCTAACCTATAACACAAAAACACATTCGTAACAAAAACAAACTAAACAAAGTACACAAAATACCCAGAACAACTATACTCAAACTATGTTAACAAAACATTGTGCCAACTATGAGAAGCAGAAGAATCTCTTGAGTTTGTAGGAAATGGGGAAATGATAGGCTTTAAGGGTTTTGCTTATTGCAACTTCTTTTATTTATTTATTATTATTCTCCTTTTTTTTTTTTTTTTTAAGATTGCATTATTCAACCCTTTTATTGCCAACATTACAAACTTCATTTCCCTTCAAATAATAATCTGCCCAAACTGAAATTTGGCATACACAACACTTGAAACACAAATTTACAAAACTAAACAACGTTAACAGTTACACAAATCATCCAAAACCTAAACCACCTAACCTCTACCCTTGGGCTTCCTAAGCTAGCCTAGAAAAGGAAACTTGAAGGCTAAATTAGGCGCTAGCGGCAATATAAGATGAAAGAATTTAGGCTCAAATAGTCAAAGAAGGCTTATGATTATTTTCCATGAATCACAAATATTTAAACAATGCGCACCAATGCTATCAATCATGTATATGCTAAACAAATGGTGTAAACAATGAGAACGATGGTAATGGAACGAAAAAGAAGAGAGAAAAATACAAAGATATATGAAAAGAACACAAAAAGTAAAAACAAGAACTAAGAAACTTAAGCAAGGCATTCCTTGATTCAAAATGCATCATAAATGATTTGTGCATGTGCATTAATAAGAAATCACATACACAAAAGCATATGCTCAAAACAAGGCATGACTTGGAGATTTATAGATTCACATAAGCATACACATATCGAAACAGGTTCAAAAACATAAAGTGACTAGGGGAATGACTGTAAAATAAAAAAAAATTAAACAAAAACTACCTAAATGTGAACAAAACTACAATTTACATGTGTGAACAACAAGTGTGAACCTCTCCCCCCAACTTGAAATGTGCATTGTCTTCAATGCATACAATGATAAACATTAAAGACACAATGAAAAGGAGAGAAGGAACAAAATCACCTGTATGTGTTTGTCAAGATTTCCTCAATTACCTATGAAAATAGTTAGAATGCTCACAATAACAAGAAAAGAAAAATTAAGAAAAGAAAAGAAATGAAAAATGACTAAATAAGAAAGATAAAATTCTACTATGTACAACCTAAAACAAATATATCCCGTCCACCAGGATAAAAAACTGTTCGGATTTGCTCCCTCTTGTCTAAGCCCTTCTCAATTGAGTTTTCAAGTGTAGAAAACTCAATCAGGAAGTTGGGAGCAACTTCCTCCACCTCATCCTTATGAATGCCCAAAATGTAGGGCATTGGAGTGAAGTCAAGCGCATGTGGTATGGATTTAAGGGATGAAAAGTCTTCTACAAGGGAGGAAGGTGTTGACTCCTCAAACCGAAGCGGTGCCCACTCTTTTGTTTCCAACTCATCACTTACCTTTACCTCAACAAAATTGGTTTTTAAAACCTGAGACTCATTATATGCACTAGGAATCACAAGTGACTCATTAGGAAAGTCATTTAGAAATCATTTTCAAAATTCCTAGTGTGTGTGATTTCTTGGAAGTTCTCAATATGATCATTGATGTTATTAGAAACTTTATCACTTTGTTGAACTTGAAAATTTTTTTGTGGTTGTGGAGGAAAGTTATCATCTTCTTGAAGCACAACCAATGAGTTTGTCAACTCAATAAGTTCATTTCTAATTTCATCAAGTTGGGTTTTAAAACGATCATTCTGCTCGATTTGACTTTGCATGATTTGAAGCAAAGTGTCCTCCAAGTTCTCCTGAGATGATTGGATGAATTTTAGAAAAGTGGCCTCCAAGCTCTCTGGAGATGGTTGGTTGAGTGAATGGTCCATTTCATTGGGTGGTGCAGCATAACTTTGGTTTGAGTATGAGTCAAACCCTTGAGATCCTTGACCATAATAATAGAAGGATTGACCATTGTACTAAGAGTTTGATTGGTATTGAGAGGGATAATAACCCTGTGGCTCTTGAGGATTATCCTCGTAACCATTGCTCCAAGCAAAATTATGGTAATAGTTACTATCTCCTTGCATTAGAAATGTTGGTCTTAGAATTTCTAATAATTTTTTTTTTAATTTTTTTTACTCCTAATGGTAATTACAATATTTGAACAACTTTCAAAGTGAAGAAAACTTACTGGACTTGCAATACAATTGCAAGTTACCTCTACCTCCTTCTGAATTTGCTGTCTTTCAACTGTTGCCTATCCCCAGCAACGGCGCGAAAAATGCTTGCCTGTTAAAAGTGTAGTGCAATCGATCTCAAGCGTAGGATCTATCTATTACAAGCATAGTAATTCATGGGAGTACCCATGGTCATATCCAAAGGGATAGGGAGTCGAGAAAAATTACAAATCCCTTTGAAAATTGTTCAGATTCGAGAAAATGGAAATAAAAATCCAGTGGTTTGGTTTGAAAGTTGTTTATGCTAAACACATAAAAGTTAAGGAATATTAAAACAATGAAAGAAAAAAGCTAGGATTTAGAGTTCAACTTGTCCACATCATTGGTTCTAATTTCTCACAGATTGGCGACTCCGCTGGGGATATCGATGGCTAAACTCCAATTACTTATTTTTGGGCTTTTCAATTTCTTAATTAATAAAATCAACCACTTGCATTTGAATGACTGCTTGATTTTAATTTTTGCATTGTGTGCGCATTGACTTTGCATGTTTAGGACGTTGTATCCTTGCCAACGATGAGCCTAGCCCTAAGCCCAGTCTTTATGATTCTTGGGTTCCATATATACGAAAGCCATCACCCTTCTTGCCACGTACCATCAGGTATATTAAATTGACTAATCACATACTGCTGGACCCACGCGGCATTCCTAATGTCACATGTGGTTAAGTATATTGATTGGACCAAGCGAGTAAGGGACACTCAGCCTACCCTTTGCATTAGTCCATGTAGACTGCCTCTATAGGACACATACCCTACATCGCTTTTCACATACTATTGTAATGTTATGCTATCGGATTGACCCCCCCGGTTTTTGTTTAAGCCTTGATTGTGGAGTGTGTAGAATCCTTAGGACCTTATAATATTTAGGTCTATACGTTTGATGAATACCCTTAACCAACAAGGAAAGTGTCCTAAAGGTTAGGGTAATTACTGAAGGTATAGCCCTTATACCCTCTTTGTTTTTGGGCCCAAGCCCATTGTAGCATTGTGCTACCAAGTTTGCCTCGCCCATTTGTGGGCCTTGTAGATTGAGAGTGAGATTCGCGCGGGTTTTAGGCCCATGGTCTAGAGTAAGTTCATTAGGTCTACACCTTCGATGAATACTCTTAACCTACAAGGAAAGTGTCCTAAAGGTTGTGGTAGTTACCAAAGGTATAGTCCTTATCCCTTATTTATTCTTGTGCACAGGCCCATTGTAGTGTTTTGTTACCAGGTTTGTTGCGCCCATTTGTCGGCTTTATGGTTATGAAATGATCTTTGTGCGGGCCTTAGGCCCATGATCTCGAAAGTTTAGTGGTCCTTGACCATTATCCATCTTTGTTTGGAGTACCCGTCAGAAGTACAGTCCCTATACCCTTCAGCTCTCCACTTACCCCGATGGTAAGGTTATGCTGCCGAATTTTCCTCAATTGCCATTACATATTTGAGCAAGATAAGTGTAGAACCCTTAGATTGTGGAGCAATTAGGGCTATTCCTTTTTTGTTACCTTTAGAAAAGTCTCTTAGGAGATTAGGGTACCAATCTGGGGCTTGGCCCATCGCCGTGGGCCTTGGCCCGTTGTAGCGTTATGCTACCAAGTGTTTGCCGAATGCTTTTGAGCCTTAAAGATAGAAGGTGAGAATTGCGCGGGCTTTAAGCCCATGTCCTCTAAGTTATGTTCATTCTGAGTGTCTTTACTTGAGGCCTTTGTCCCTAAGATTCCCTAGTCTATCTCACATACTTTGGATGTGCACCTTCCCCTGTTTCGAAAGACTCTCCTTTGAAAGAAGGGGCTATGTCCAGGTTTGCTTAGGGTTAGTCTTTTTGGCTAATATCGTGTGCTCCATGTCCACCCTTTTTTCTCGTTCAGAGGATTGCCCTAAGAATAGTGGTTGTTTCCTAATTCGCTTAAGGGCAATTGTCATTGATTAGTATCCTATGTGCTTTCCCACGTGTCTTTAAGGTGTACCTCCATTCCTTTCGAATAAATCTCTTAAAGAATGAAGGACTACTTCCTGATTTGCTTAGAGTTGGTCATTATTGGGCAATATCTTGTGTTCTTCTCCGCGCACCCTTAGTGTGTACCTTCATCCTTTCCAGAGGAATGTCCAAGAAAATAGGGGCTTTATCTTTTAGAAGTATCATTCTCTTTTGAAAATAATCACAGGGCTTCAAATTGATTTCAAAATTTCATTTTTTTGTTATGGAGCATTTTGGCTTGGATTTGTGATTCTATTGGACTGTTTTAAGTGTTGATTCATCTTCTGATTCTAATATGGCTAACAACGAAGAGACTTCTTCGACCGGGGCTACGGTAACTATGTTCTTCATGGAAAGAATAGAAACCGTAGCTAAAATGGCTGCAGCTGCCTTAAAAGCGACCCAAGACTTTGCTAAGATGAGTGAGGCTAAGATAGGAGCCCAACCTTTTCCCAACCGTGTGTTTGAAATCCCTTCTGAAATTGAACCATCCTTTAAGCCCAAGCCCATCTTTGAATATGTTAAGCCAATGGACTTGGATGAGGACCCTAAAACCAAAAGTCCCTCATATCTCGCCAAAGAACTCATTCTCTTGAACAGTAGGATTGAAGCCCTAGAAAAAGCCCTTAGGGAATTTCGAAAGTCTGATGAACTGATGGATATGACCTCACTTTCCTTGTTCCCGAAAGCCCGTTTACCTAGCCACTTCAGGATGCCGAAATTGGAAAAGTTTGATGGAATGAGTTGTCCTAAGATCCATTTGAAGATGTATGTGAGAGCCATGCATCCCCGTAGGGCCGATGATGAGCTACTAGCCCAAATGTTTCATGAGTCGCTTGTTGGATTTGCTTTGAAATGGTTCTTACATTTGGATGAGTTTAAGATAAAGACGTGGGAGGACGTTTGCATTGAGTTTATTAGCTACTACCAGTACAATACAGATATTGATGTCACTCGTCGTGATTTGGAAACAACCAAGTAAGAACCCTACGAGACATTCTCAGCTTTTATTATGAGGTGGAGGGCTAAGGCCTCTCAGATGATCAACCGGCCAGCCGATGAAGAACAAATCCAGATGGTACTCAAGAGCTTATTACCCATCTACCACAAGTATCTGTTCGCATAGTACTTCCTCAATTTTAAAGCTCTTATTGGGGCTGGGACCCAAGTCGAAGACGCCTTTGTTAAAGGAGCTATCAAAGTTGAACAACCTTGTAAAAACAGCGAACCACTTTCGATGAAGGGTTAAGTGATGAAGTCAATACCATTATCCCACCTACATTGCCTTCACATCCACTTCGCCAGTTTGCCGAACTTTGCAAGCCCTTAGATCATGTACTCGAGATATTGAAAGATCAAAACCTTTTGCAACCCCTCGATCCAAGGCCTCTCCCTAGGTACATACCCAAATCTTTCAATGAAGATGAATACTGTAATTTTCATCAATACCGAGAGAGAGTAGCTTTAAGAGATCGCTTGGGAAAATAAAGAAGCGAGGGAAAAGAAAAGAAAAAGAGGGAAGGCTAAATTTCGCAGTCAACTATCCACGGCGTTTTTATAGAAACGCCATTATTAAGGTTTTTAACGGCGTAAAAACTTTTCTTCTGCGGCGTTTTAAAAATGCCGTGTAAAGTAGTCTTCTACGGCGTTTTAGCTTAAAATGCCGCAAAATGTGCCATATATCGGACTTTAGATGGCGTTTTATGCTAAAACGCTGTAAATATTATTTTTCACGGCATTTTATATAAAAACGCCATTAAAAAAGTTCCGCAAAAGCTACGAAGGCTAGTGAATCTGCATTTTCTAACAGCGAGTCCTCCAATCTAACTAGTGAATCTGCATTAAAAACAGGAATAAGCTACGAAGGCTAGTAGGAATAGTGCATCCTCAACTAATAATAATAATACAGATAACAATATAAATAACATTTCATAATCACAAGGTTTCGCAAAACCAGTTAATAAACGATTCTCAAAAGTGTGTGGTCTCTTTATAGTTCATAATCAGTATCACAATTCCATCCAATCCATTATGATTACACGAATGTAATACAAGTCGATCACTGACTTCTAAATAACAAGCCTAAGGCGTCAAATATCCTGACCCAACATGGTTCTTTCTCTAAAGGCAATCTTAATCACATAGGTCAGTTGCTAAACAGCAGTTGCCAAAGACTGGTTGCCAACCCAGCCATCTGTTATAGGGGCCGACGGGTCAATTTTGGGAGTAGTACGTCTCTGCCAAGGATGGAAGGTCCTCAATATCCATATAATACAAACCGAACTGGCAGTCACCTTCATGGTAATAGCTCTTGACAATTCACAAAATATTTCATAAATAAGGAGTAATTCAAAACATCAATTCATGTATCATAGGAAATAATTTCCAATAAATATGCCTTTGAATCATATTTGTAAAATATGCCACACATGTATGTATATATGCATACAAAAAAGAAAAATAAAATTTTGGGGTTTCGCTGAATAAATCAAAATAAAAATTGTGTTTTGCTGTAGATTAGATCAAATCTAGGAAGAAGGGTTTCACCGAAAAAATATTAAAAAAAAAAAAAAAAATTGTTTTGTTGCATATCAAATTAACCAAGAAGAAATAAGAAGAAGATGTGGGTTTGGTTTCAACGAAAAAAGTTACATAGCTTGACCATTATAGCCAACATGCCCCAATTGGCAACATGCCCCAAAAAGTTATAAAGAAATATTGAGAGGACAAAAAGTTACATTGCTTGATCATTATAGCCAACATGCCCCAAAGTATATATGTGGTGAGATAATACGCACATTCAATTAATTAAATTAAAGAAATTAATTAAATAGCAGCATAACGAAATAAGCATTAATCGCTAACTACTGTGTAAGACTTTGAATGGACAAAGCAAAGCAAAAGTTAGATACGAGAGAATTAAGCATAAGCTTCCTTCTCTATCTCTAACTTTATCCCTTTAATTGGCGGGGTTGGATCAATTTCTTTTCCATGTTGGCCTCAAAAACTCAGATTTTGTATTTACATGGCTTGTACATTTGGATGTTGCCAAGTTTTCTTTGGCTCCTAATACATGTCCCAGTCTTTGTGGGCTCCACTTGGTCCTCCTCCTAGGAGACGATGGGCTGTTTCCGAGCTCTTACTGTCCAAGAGGTCAAACAAAACAATTTAACTCTCTCTCTCTCTCTCACTCACAAGAGGCACAAACATATATACTTTATCTAAATATTTATTTATTTATTAATTTTCATATTTTCACCGCCAAACACCACAAGACATTGATAAAGTAATCCATCTCCCCACCACCTCAAGACACATTGTTAAAGCAATCCACCTCTCTTCCTAACTTTCTTCTTTTTTAACTTTCAAGATTCTCTCTTTCTCTCTCTTTTCTATCTCGTTTGAATTCTTATAATCAATGAGCTCTAGGCTCTAGCTACAATGTATCATTCTCAAAGCACATATATATATATATATAATCTCTCTTTAATTCCTACCTTGAGCTCTGATCATATCGATCTCAAGTAGCTAGCTAGCCAACCCCAACCCTCCACTCAGCTGTACCCAAGACATTGTTAATCAATTAAGCACACCGGCCATCTTGAATGATTTATATATATATTTCAATTTGCATGGCTATAGCTAGTGATGGAACCAATACATCAGCTACTAAACAAACCAACCTCTCCATCTCATCCTCAATCTCTTCTTATAATATTGCTTCTCTGACCCTCTTCTTCTTTCTTCTTCTGGTGGTTGGTACCATGGCGGACAAAGAGCAGAGCTTCCCAGCTGCAGTAATTACCTCAAGAGATCATGGAGCCATGAAGAGAAAGAGTATGGAGTATTTTACTACGACGACAAGACATGGCATCAGCAATTTCAAGACAGATTCCACAGGCAGCATCCAAATTTCTCCACCGGGGAATGGTCGGAGAAAAGGACCCTTTCGGGTTCGTCCATCATGGCGAGAAAGGGTGTACAATGCTGGTGCTCATGAAGTTCCTAGCGGTCCGAATCCAATTTCAAATAGGTAAGTTAATTAATTAATTAAGGAATTCAAATTAAATCACCATCTTCTTCATCTTTGTAGTTTTGTGGGCTTTTAATTATTTTTGGATTTTTTTGCCTAGCCTGTACGTGCTATATACAGTTGGCCGGTTACACGTTTAGACTGCTAGCTAGCAAGTACAACAATATATGTAATATATATATATATGGCTTATATATATATATATATATGTAGGTAATATATTCTTAATATTATTGGTTTCATCCAAACAGAACCTTAGTCACCAATCATTTTAGTATGAGGATGTAAATGAGATATTGAAGTTAATTATGATGATCTTGGTTTTGCTTCTTTTAAGAAAAGTAGTCATGATTACTGATATCACAATGAATGGAGTGTCTTTCCCATTGCAATGTCATGATAAGGACTGTCACTCCCCCCATGGGCTCTAATGTTAAGGACAATCATTCGATCTTCTAGCTTTCCATTTAATTATTATTTCAGATTAATTATTTGATCACATCGAAGACACATGCACCTCGATCTAGCTAGCTAATTGTCGTCCAAGACACAATAATTATGATTCTTGATGGATCTATCGGAATTGGTATTTTCAATCACAACAATTTTTGCACCAAATAAATTTGTCCGATCCTCAGAATTTTAATTTGAACCCTAATTAATTTAATTTAATGGACCGCAGCAAAGTTATTGTTGTTAAACTTTCTTCACAGTAATTAAGTTGTGACTTAAATTAGTAGAAGTCAAATTTGGAGCCCCTGCTGCATTACCCATAAAAGCAAAAACAGATAATTTTTCTTTAGTGTAAGTGTTCTGCTTACTAATCAAGGCTAGGATTATGTTTTTGTTTATGTTGGCCAATAATTTGATGGAGCACCCCTATTTTAAATACAACAATTCTATATCACCCAACACTTTAATTTGAAATTAAAAACCATCCTGACGTGTTATGGCAGTGATTTGAGTAGTGTGTAAAAAAGTGAGAAACAGTTAGTTTGAGAGAGACCTCGCAACTCAAAGCACGACATATTAAAGTGGTTTTTAATTTTGGATTAAAATATCTAGTATTATAGTATTTTTTTAAAAAAAAAAAAATAATAATGAGAGCTCTAAATTAAATTAACTAGCTAGCAAGCCCATGTGGCATTAGTGGATAGATATTTTAAGAAGATTCAGAATAATTCTATATAATGGGGGGATAGTTTTGGGATTTCACTATTCATACAGTACGGTACCCCACGGGTTGCCCCATTTTAAAAAGAAAATTAAAAATGAGGAGCCTAATTGAATCAAACGAGAGAGAGAGAGAGAGAGAGAGAGAGAGAGACATAATGATTAATATTTGAATGTGGGGTTTAGGCTTTTTGTTTAAGACGAGACTGCATGCAATTATGAAAGGAAAAAGAAGGCCAAAAACCAAAACCCCCATTGTTTTGCGTGTAAAGTCATTAGGACCGAGTATCCAAAGCAGTGCTGAAGGGTCCCTTTCCATTCCTCAAATAACACCCTTCTCTCTCTCTCTCAACTACATTTTTGCCATTCTCTGCCCTTCCAAACACAAAAAGCTGTATCGTCATAAAAGGGTGCATTCCGTCTATATCTGCCTTCTCCTTCTCCACTGTTTTATCCTCTTGTTGCCTACCTTTCTCTTGTTTGCTTGTGAATGGAGGCACTAGGCCCTCTAGGGCTCTAGCCTCTACCTTCTTTTGTATATACGTACGGTACCTTTCTTCAACCATCATAAGTTTCAAAATTTTATGAAAAATATTCATCTAATTTTCAAATGGGTATATGTATATACGCACAAATATTGCTCCCATCATCACATGTTAATTTTTGCAAAAGAAAGCATGAAGATCAAAGAAAATTGCATGTGAAATACATATTTTGAAAAACAAATTGTTAGACTACTGGATACTCTTATTATAGATATCATGTCTACCAAAAATCACAGTGATCCGATGTCAATATATCAAAATATAGACAATGAAACATTCAGCGCTACAGAAAACCGTCACAATTTTCTCATTGATATATGAAAAACCAACCATTTGATCGATTTTTGGCATGAGTGACATACATATACATACTATTTAATCCAATGATTAAATTTTAAAAATATGCATCCCACAATTACCTATGAACTTAACGCTGACTTTCACAATATGTGCTTATAGGAATATTTTTGCGCATTTATATCCAACAATCCATTTAAATTTGAGTATCTAACTTAACCTGTGCCGATCGTGTTAGCATAGGCTTACTTTAGCTGAAGTAAGCATGAAGCTAATAGATTATTGTGGGATACATATTTTGAAAAATTGACCGTTGAATTAGAAATTCTTCGTATGCCAAATATCATGGGGATCCAACATCAACATCTCAAAATATAAAACCACTAAAAACCGTCTCATTTTTAAAATATTCACAATTACCTACTAGGTTCATGCATATTCCAGCAAACAAGATCATTTCGATCTAGTAACATAACATATATTAATATATTACTAGACTTGTAGCAAACACGATGCGTGTGCGGGAAAAGAAAAAAAAAAGATGAAAAATATTTTAAGAAAATTGAAAAAATAAATTAAGTACGAAAACATGAATTTAAGAAGGTGACTTTTAAAAGATTAGCTAGAGTGAGAAATAGAATATTGTAGTTATGAAAGTAGTGGGTAAGTGAGTTAATATTTCATATATACCTTTTACTTTTCGTAAATGTATCATTTTTAAATAATGGTAAATATTATTTTTTGTAAAGGTTAATATATTATGGAAAGTAATTGTGAGCACATCAAACTCTAGTATTGGCTTTATATATTAGTATAGATATTTGAGAACTCTTATTATCATTATAAAGCAACACTGTATATCCCAGAAAAAAATTCTGAAAAGTATTCTAAATAAATCCAAACCCATTATTTATTTTCAAGGCCAGATAGAATTTGCTAAAAAAGTTGCAGATCGAGAAGTACTGGATCATCCGCGACATCATTTATGACACACTTTTAGGACAACTTTTTTGAACACAACACTTTTTATCATAGTTATGTGTCCCAAAAAAAATTCCAAAAATTGTACTTCAAATAATGTGGTGGATGATCTGATCTGATCCATTTTTTTCTTAGAAAATGCTATATATATATAAGCATGTTAGGATTGTATTTAGGGAGTATTGAGTGTTTCATCTATAACAGCACTCCAACAAATTCATTTCAAGGACACATATATGATAATGCACAATTTTGGGGATTACAAACAAATATTATTGCAAAGGAGAATTGAAAGTAGCTGGATTTTCAGATGGATTTGTTGATTCAATTGTACTCGCAGATGGATGGGAAATTACCTATCGAAAAGGAATTGATCGAGGTAAATATTGGGTTAAATATGTATCTCCAAGCTTTTTGGAAACAACCGAAAGCTAGGCCTAGAAAACACGAGCCAAGGTCGCGTTTTCATGAGATCATACGCGACAGTATATAATTCCCATAGATATTAATTCAAATGAAGTCTATTATATTTGTTAGATATCCCATAAAAGTCAAGCAAGTTGAGATTATACGAGGAGTTGTACGATTAATCCATTGACTTCCACTGTAATTCTTTAAATTTAAAACAACGTACACAGATCGATGCAATTTTTCTATGAAATATTAATTAATTATCATTATCACATCTACTAGTGGACCAAAAAAACAAATGTAACTAATATTTATATATGGATACATGCATATATTATATGAGTTTTTATAATCTTAATTATTTGGTTAAAATAATATATTAATTGTGAGCAAGTGTTGACGTTTTGTGCATGCCAGCACAATGCATAATGTCATATATATATATATATATATATATATATATATATGGTGATGGGAGTTGATGAAGCTAGCAATTAACAGTAGGTAGCAGCTAAAGTACTGGTGAGGGTGTTGCTATATTATGATTGGGTCAATGGAAAAGGATAATGGTTGAAAGTTAAGGACGTTATATATATATATATATATATATATATATATATATATATATAAAGAGAGAGAGAGAGAGAGAGAGAGAGAGAGAGAGCGAGCTAGTGATGTTACTTCTCCTGCATGGCCTTTAATAAAATGGCTTTCGACAGCTTTCAGTAGAGATACATCAAATCATATATTAAACCAACTTGTAAAACAAGATCCATCACTGCGCGCATATGATGTTGATAACCGGCCCCATATATGCCAATTGGAATTAATGGTACGTTCGGTGTAAAATAATAAATTAAATGGCGTTACATGGAACATGGTTGTGATTATATATGCATATATATGTCACTCCCAATTAATATTACTGCCCGTATATTCGATCTCATAACCGATCTTATAAGGACATCTTTATATGCTCTTATCATAAGGACGTTAGATTAGATAATCTTTATATGTATGTCCTGTCTGTCAAAAATCATAGTGATCCAACGGTTGGTTTTTAAAATAGAGACATTTAATCAACTTTAACAACATCCAATGGTAAATACTGTCAAAGCATTTCACGGACTATTGTTTGAAAACTAATTATCGGATCACTGTGATTTTTGACAAACATGACATTCATAAGAAGATTATATAATCCAACGGTTGGTTTTTCAAAATATCATTCATATGACTTCTAGAAGGAACGTCCTTACGATAACAAGCGTAAAGACGTTATGACAGGATAACTTTTATATATATATATATATATATATACAGAAATGATCCATTGGGGTCCAGACCCCATTTGGATAAATACAGTCTACTTCTCATTGGGATAGTTGGGACAGGTATTTTGAAAAATCGACCGTTTGATTAGATACTCCTATTACATATGTTATGTCTGCCAAAAATCACAGTGATCCAACGGTTGGTTTATGAGAAAACTGACTGTGAAAAAAATTGACATTTTATAATTTTTTAAGTGTCAGTTTTTTTCACGGGCAGTTTTCTCATGAACCAATCGTTGGATTACTATGATATTTGGCAGACATAACATACGTAATAGGAGTATCTAATTCAACGATCGATTTTTCAAAATACCTATCCCAACTATCCCAATGAGGAGTGGACCGTATTTATCCAAATGGGTCTGGACCCCAATGGATATATATGTATATATATATATATATATATATATATATATATATATATATATAT